>CM061065.1:77633606-77739140 GCA_030762895.1 Sophora flavescens
AAAGAAGGTATAGACTACACTGAAACATTTGCTCCAGTTGCTAGATTAGAAGCAATACGCATCTTATTATCATTTGCTTCACATTATAATATCATGCTTTATCAAATGGATGTGAAAATTGCATTTTTAAATGGATTTATAAATGAGGAAGTATATGTAATGAAACCTCCGGGTTTTGAAAGTGAAACCCATCCGGAACATGTATATAAGCTGAATAAAGCTTTATATGGTGTTAAGCAAGCTCCTAGAGCTTGGTATGAAAGACTAACTTTATTTCTAATGGACAATGGATTTAGTAGAGGAAAGGTTGATACAACCTTGTTTAGAAAATCCAACAAGTCCAGTTTTATAATTGTGCAAATTTATGTTGATGACATAATCTTTGGTGCCACTAATGAATCTCTGTGCAAGAATTCTCTAAGTTAATGCAAAAGGAATTTGAAATGAGCATGATGGGAGAACTCAAATTCTTCCTTGGACTTCAAGTAAAACAAACAGTGGACGAGGTGTACATCCATCAAACCAAGTATACAAAGGATCTCTTAAAGAAGTTCAAGATGGATGATTGCAAACCAATGAACACTCCTATGTATCCCACATCCATACTGAACAAGGATGACAAAGATAAAAAGGTAGACCAAAAAGTATATAGAGGTATGATAGGATCACTTTTATATCTTTCTGCATCCAAACCTGACAATATGTTCAGTGTTTGCTTATGTGCTCGCTTTCAATCTGATCCTAGAGAATCTCATTTATCAACATTTAAAAGAATATTTAGATATTTGAAAGGTACTACTAATTTGGGTTTGTGCTTTAAAAAGAATGATGATTATATATTAGTTGGTTTTTGTGATGCTGACTATTCTGGAGATAGAATAGAAAGAAAAAACACCAGTGGAAGATGTCACTTCATTGGAGCAAATTTAGTCTCATGGTCAAGCAAGAGACAAAATACCATTGCCCTGTCAACTGTTGAAGCTGAGTACATATCTACTGCATGCTGCTACTCACAACTCCTTTGGATTAAACATCAGTTGGAGGACTATATGTGTTTGTAGGTAGTATTCCACTCATGTGTGATAACACTGCTGTAATCAGTGTTATTAAAACCAGAACGAACCGGTCGGTCGGGCCGGTTAGATTGGAAACCGGCTCTATGTCTGGTCCAGTTAGCATATCTGATCGGATAAGGAGCTGAATCAGAGTTATTATCATCAAATCGCGGTCCAACCTGGTTGAACCGGCCAACTCGGACAACGGTCGAACCGAGCCGGCGCACGCTATTAGTCTGAGAGTTATTATCATCAAACCGCTTTCTACGCCTCACGCTCATTTAAAGCAGGCCATATATGCGCTGGAAACTCAAGATTTAAGTAAAATCCATCAAAATGACCGTAGCGGGAATCGAACCCAGGAACTGGATCTCCTTCCAAAGCGCTGATACCACAGAGCCACCAATCCATTTGTGAATATCACTGAAATATATATTATATATACTATATTTATATTATATTTAATTACACCGAGTCAAGCGGTCCAACCAATGACCCACTAGTTGAACCAGTGACCCATTAACCCAGTGCCTTGACCAAGTCAATCACCGGACCGGTTTTAATAACACTAGCTGCAATCAATCTATCTAAAAATCCAATTTTGCATTCAAGAGCTAAGCACATTGAGATTAAACATCACTTTATTAGAGATTATGTGCAAAAAGGAGTATTTGATATACAATTTGTAGATACTGACCATCAATGGGCAAATATCTTTACTAAACCTCTAACCGAGGACCGATTTATCTTTATTAGAAAACATCTTAACATGATTTGTGTCGATTGATAGGTCGTCCAATTATGGTCGGCTACTGTATGTTAAGTGCTCGTCTATTGCATGTCTTGTCCAATACTTGAGAATATTTGCTATATGTCTCATCTATGATTTTCTTTTAAATGTTTGCATTTAATATGTCCTAAGACATATTTATTTCAAAATTCTCTCTGCTGAGTCAGTTATTTCCATCACGAGTTCAAATAGCTTTTTATGGTTTCAAGAAACATGTGCTGTGTCAGCATTAAATGCAAGTCTTCTCACACGTCTCCTTTTATTCTATTTTAAAATTATTTTCAAAAGAAAACCCTTCATCTCCGAAACCTTCTTAAAGTCCCCCCCTCCCTTCTGAGAAACCTTTCATTTGGTCTAAAACCTAACCCTCTCCTGTAAAGAAAACTCTTTGTCTCTCCTACCTTCAAACCTTCAACAATGGCCTCCTCTTCTGCGTATGATGTCAATGCTCTGGAAATAGGAGTAGAGCATCACTTTGATTTCAGTATTTTGAAGGAATATAATGTTGATGTGAGTCAATACGTTAGAGCTGCTGGCTGGGAAGGACTGTTCATCGAGAAAGTCTATGTGTACCTAGACCTGATCAGAGCTTTATGGAAGAACCCAGATGTTTCTAAGTCTGAGGTAAAAGCTACTGTTTTGAGTGTATAAGTGGTAGTTTCTGAAGCGGCTATTGCCACTGTTGTTCATTGCCCCCAAGTGGGATTAACCCTAACCGAGAAATGGGAAGAAGAACTAGGTGGTGAAGAAACCATTGCCTCTATTCTGATGAGAGCTGACATTGTGAGAACCCACTCATGGAAGGCAGTTGAGATGTAGGGTGAAGCTCGTATCCTTCATCAAATTTTGAACAAGTCTGTTCTGCACAAGACTGGGTCAAAACACAACCTTTCTGCTCTTCACAAGTTTTGCCTATGCCATCTCTTGACTGAAACTCATGTCAACTTGCCTCATATTCTATTTAACAGATTCATGGAATATGTTGTACACAGAGAAAAGGCTTCTTTCATACCCTTATGTCATCTCTTGTCAAAGATCTTCAAGTCTCAACAGTTATATGCCATGCTAGAAGCCAAGACATCTGAGGAAGAAGCTGCCATTCTCAAGGAAAAAAGGATGTCCTTTACTGTGTTTGGTAAAATAAACCTGATCAACATGAAGCTTGATCTGGTTATTCAAGTAGAATTGGCTAGAAAAGAAGAACTGATGAAAGTGAAGGAAGAACAAATTGAGCTAAATGAAGCTGAAGCTCAAGCCATAAAGAAGAAGCCGACTGGACGACGTGTTAAATCAACTCGTCTAGCTGCTGCAAGAAAGCCCTCTGCTGCGGTAGTCACCAAGGAATCAAGGGATGATGAACTCCAAGCTTCTCAAAGGCAGAAAAGAGCAAGGAAGGTGATTCTCTCTCATAATGAAGATGATGATGAAAATAATCAACCTATTGATTGTGTTGAAGAAGCAGAAGTAAGCTGCCCCATCTATTGCAGTGCCTACCAGAGCTAGGCAACCTGCTCGGAAAGCTAAGTCCTATGTGATCCCTGAGGTAACTCCACCTGCACCATTTGTTATAGAACATGTTGTTGCTGCTTTAGTAGATAGTGTTAATGTTTCTGTCAACACCATTGAACCATCACAACCACAAGCACAAATCCAATCACCTCCACCTCAATCAAATCGACCACTTTCACCTGTCCAGAACACCCAACCTCACAAAAACCTAATCAACCATATGAACCACAACCATCACCCCAACATACATATGAACCACACTCCTCACCCCAACATATATTCTCACCACAACACACTTTTGAACCTCAAACATCACCACAAGACCTATCTACACACTCATCCATTCAAACCTCTCCACCTAGACCTCATTTTCAATCAATCACCCCCTCTGATGATCCCTGGTTCAATCAACCAGATGAGTTTGGGATCAATCTAGGTGCACCCTTTCATTAGTTTCCCAAAATCCAATTCCCATACACTGACCCCTCCATACTTTATGATGGCAAAGCTGAAAGCTGGGCCAAAGTAAAAAGGGATTGGAGAATCTTATACAATACTTACTCTCTTGCCCCTGAACCTAGACCTTTTTACCCTCTGCCAGAGTATGAATATGAACCTGCGGTTGTTATACCTAGGAGCTACATTGGCATTCCTTATGAACCCTCTGCACCTCTTCCTTCTGAGCATTATACTGCCAATGGACCTTTCTTAACCCATCCACCCCTAAAGAAATTCCTTCCAAAGAAAATTTACCCTAACCTTGTCAAATCTCCACCCTTAAAACCCCACATTGATGGTGTTAATAGGGATATTATTCCTATTTGGTGGACTATACCCTCCAAGTTAAAGGAAGAAAACGTTGAACTTCAAAGGTCAAGGACTCACTACTATAGAAGATTCATCCTTGACATAAATGTCAAGTGGATGCAGTTTGTTCATCCAAGAGAATATGGGACTCTTGCTGATGTATGTGATCACATCATGTATGCCCATCTCGACGCTGAGTTTGCCTTGCCAAGATACATCAGGGCTGCCAGCTTTGTCCCTCCAACCTAGTTGCATCACTTAACCAGATTTACTAGAGTTGGCATGCAACCTCCAAGGATATATCCTGGACTGCCTATGATTGATCTGAACAAGGACAAGGATGGCAAATTCAGACTCCCACATCAAAGAATGCCCATGCCTAGCACATGCAATTGAAGCCAAGTACAGAAGTCCATATAGATCAGGAAGTCATGAGTATGCTTCTGGATGAAGATCTAGAAAAATGCTTTAACAATGAAGAAAGAGGCTATTGGGCAAGCCATGTGAAGATTGGCAACAGGGAAGGTTCCTCTTATGGTCTTACTGCTGCTAACAAAGAAACCACTCCTATAGTAAGAGGCAAATATGGTTTCTCAGTAGTAAGGTTCTACATTCATGAAGACACCTTAGGCATTCCCTTATAGAGCCCCTCCTACGATGAAGATGAAGTTCATTGGGTTCCTTATGTGCTTACACCTGAGCCATCAGTGCAGATCTCAGAAGCTTCTTCTGAAGAAATTGAAGAAATAGTTGTGGAAGGGCCAGAACTAGTTGATACTGTGATTCAAACTGAGCCTATTGAGGAAGAAATGGCTGAGACTGGGAGCAAACAAGGAACATCAGAATAGCAGACTTCACAGCCTCTAGCTTTAGCTGTTATTCATCCAGAAGCACCTCAACATCCCCTTGCCCTAAGCACTATGCCTAGTCAGAGGAACTTGAATGCTACTGTTGAGAGTTCTAGAACTTCTCTTCCACATGATATTGATAAAATCATTTCTAGGAAGATTGAAGCTCAATTTGAGAAGTCTCCCCAGTCAACCAATGCCCTCACTCAACAGATGTTTCAACTTCTCTCAAACTTCCAACAAAATCAAGGCCAACCTTTTCCAGCTCCACCCCCGCCTCCTCAAAATCCACCTCATTCTTCTCCTCGACCTATTAATCCCTAATTTTCTTCTCTTTTTCTCTCTTATGTTTATAACTGACAATGATGATACACCTTATTCTACCGTTTTGTCCGATTACAAAAAAAAAGGGAGAATGATTGAGAGATAAATATGAAGAAGTCATTTTATATACCAAAGTCTTTGCTTGCATGCTTTCATTTATGTGTTTACAATTTAACTCTGATATCTATTTTAAATTGCTCTGATACTTGTTTAAAAGGCTTAAGTTTTAAATGCTTTGATACTTGTCATATAGTTTGGGCATACTTGCCTGATGCTAGACTTGTTAAAGTTTTGGATGCTTTTTCTTAAGGGGGGCTCTTTGGCTCTCTTAGACTTTACACACTCAAATTTAATAAGTTTTTGTCATCATCAAAAAGGGGGAGATTGTTGGAACCGAAGTGGTTGTGGTTATGGTTAAATAATCTCTTAAGCTTTGATGCTAACAAAAAGATTAGATTTGTATGGCAAAGTTATGTTTAAGAAATAACTTGTCTATTTAAGTGTACATGACTGTTTTCAGTATCGCTAGACAAGGGAACTAGTTTAAAGTTACTTAGAAATAGCATAAAAGCTTATCGGGTCCAAGTTTTACTCGCTAGACGAGCCCTCAAAAGAATATAGTAAAAATCTAGTCTATAGGGTAATCGCTAGACGAGGCGCTAAAAAATAGCTAAGTTAAAAGGCACTAGACAAGTGTCTAAGCTTACCTCTGTAAGAAGCGGTAGATGAGCTATTAAAATCTATCAGGCAAAATAGAAGGTCCAAAGACTTGTAACTAGATGAGTAGTTAACTGGACTAACTGATAAAAATAGATCTTATTGTTTTGGCTTCAACGACTGGGGGGGGGGGGGGGGTGAATTGAGTTTTCAAAAAAAATATCTCCCTCTTAAAACTTTTTCACAAAGCTTTTCAAATCAGAGTTGTGGATTAGTGGCCTCAGGATCTTTTACAAGATCAACGAAGGGTTTATATAAAATCTTGAATAGAAGGTGATGAGGATAAGAAAGATTGATTCAGAATTAATAGAGAATAGATCCAGGTTCAATAATTCAGTAATAACAAAATACACAAACTGGTTAAACCTTTAAAGATTAAGAACAAGTTATGCAAGTTTCAGATACAAGCATTAACAATCAAGAACGAACTTGCAGGTTTCAGCTTCAGTAATAGTTCAGTTTTAGTAATCAAGAATGGTTTTGATCAACTCAATTTTAAACACATAACACAGTCTTGATTACAATCGAACTCAGGTTTCAATACAGTTTATACAGATCAAGAACAGAAATTATATTGAACTTTAAACATCAAAGTTGCAGGTTCTTGAACATAAACAGAAAGTAATGGAGTTTGAGTTTAGGGATACCACACAACCAAATTTATCCTGGTTCAGTCACCTCCATTGTGACCTACATCTAGTCCCCACTCCACTTGTGGGATTTCACACACTAACACACAAGCTTTGCCAGGCAGCTTGAAAAACCTTTACACCACAGAGCACTCCTTCACCTCGAGATACCACACTCTTGTAAAGAGCCTCAATGTTCAACCTTAGGGATACCTTACCCTAATCACTCAGAGAGACTCCCTCTCTCTTCACAATGGAAATGTAAAACAAAAGTTGATTCCTAACTCTCAATAGTCAGATAAATAAATTGAAGCACTTATGAGTATTGAAACACTCTTTTCACAGTAAGCTCAAGGAAGATGATGAATGATATATGTATCGTTATGATCGATATAATATGATTATAATTCTGTAGAAAGTGTTCCTTCGATCCCTCTTTGTATAGAAAACAAGTTACAGCCGTTGGGATTAATCAAAACAGATTTGGAACTGATTTAACAGAATCTGTTTTCTTGATTCTAGTTCTTGAAATAAGATTTTGATAGTTCTTGTAGAATTCGTGTCCATCTTGAGAATAACCGCGTCCATCTAGCCATTAAGATTTTACATTCGGACGGGCTAGTAGACGAGCTCCATTTAGTAGACAAGCTCCATATGGTAGACGAGCTCCATATGCTACTTTAGTGGACGAGCGTTTCTGTCACTTTAGTGGACGAGCGCTTGTTTCACTTTATTGGACGAGCACTTCTGTCACTTTAGTAGACGAGCGCTTGAATCACTTTATTGGATGCCGCTTTTATCACTTTATTGGACGCCAGCTTTTATCATTTTATTGGACGCCATCTTTTATCACTTTATTGGACGAGCGCTTCTATTATTCCAGTGTTGGACGAGCGCTTATATTATTCTAGTGTTGGATGAGCGCTTATGAAATCTTATTTCCAAAAATAATTTTTGTTAACGAAAACTTATTCCTTTTAATGCAGGTTATGAAAAATGATTTTCTTCATGCATCTTTTTAATTGAGCTATTTGTGATTAAGAGATTTCATCTCTTACAAATCATCTAAGACTTAAATCTAATTTCTCCTTTAAGCTCTTTTCTTGATGATTCCTTAATCTTCGTCTTTGCTCTTTGATTCCTCCAAGTTCTTCCTTGAATATTCTCCTTTGATTGCTTACTGAACTTGTTGATCACTGCTTGATACCTATCTTTGCTATTTGATACTAAAACACTTGCATACACATTAAGTTGTATTTGTCATATATCAAAATCTCTAAATCATTGAGTCTAACAGATCTAAGCTAAACTAGTCCACTAAAGTCAGTCAACTAGATGCCAAATCAGTAGACTACCCAGCTGCTCCTTAAAGTTAAGAAATGTGTGTCCAAAGGTATACTGGAATTGAACCCGTCTAGTCAAAGTGAATTTATTTCAAATGATTGTTTATTTAGTGAGAAGGTATCAATGTGTTTTACTTGTGTTATTTTGAATTGTTTATAACTTTGTTTCTTGGTAAGAGAAACATAGTACCATCAAAAACACAAAACTTTGTACTCTGACACACAAGCTGCTGTAAAGTTGAATATAGTACAAAGAAGGAAAGTAAGAAAGCAACTTTTGGTACAACAGAGAAGTGACAGTACCACTTTGAGCATTTCTGATAACCAAGATCTCATTTCTCAGAAAGCATATCAAGTTATCAGACTCAGCGGATTTTAGCATTAAATACTATCTCTAAACGGATATGTGTGAAGACAGTTGAAGAAGATGAGAGCTCAAGCTGAAGACCTACTATAAATACTAGACGAACCCAGTAAAGAAGGTTACAGAAACTGAACAAGCTCAAACTGTTGAAAGCACATAAACTTTGTCAAATCTTTTATGGATTGCTTTGTAACATTGACCTTAAACTTTCATACCCTCACACATAGTGACTTTCATAGATCAAAATCTTTAATCTCTAAGTTAGAGTAAGCCTGAATAGGCTTGGTTGGAAATAATACTTGTAAGCCTGAAGAGGTGTTGAATACTTGCTGTTGTAAGCCTAAAGAGGTGTTGAATACTTGTAAGATATTGGATTATATTGGAGAAAACCTTCAAGTATAAGGGACTGGACATAGCTCTTGGTTGGAAGAGAGTGAACCAGAATAAATCACTTGTGTGAATCTTCTATCCCTATCTCTTTACAGCTTTTGATTATACTAACTCTGGGGATTTGGGTTTAAGTTTTCTAACTCTTTGAAAAGATATTTTATATGTGTGTATATTTCTCTTCTTGCTTGTAAAAGCATTTTAAGAAAAAGGATTTTCGAAAAGCTGTTAAGAAACACAATTCAACATCCCCTTCTTGTGTTTTCCTATGTCAACTTCAGAAAGAAGTGACAGAATATGTTCTATATTGCCTAGTTTGTCAAAAGGCTAGGATTGAGCATCAGAAGCCTGCTGGTTTGTTGTAGTCTTTAGATATCCCAGAGTGGAAATGGGATGGACAACCATGGATTTTGTGGTTGGATTACCATGAACTCCAAAGAGGCATGATGTAATTTGGGTTATCATCGATAGGTTGATGAAGTGTGCTCACTTCCTACCTATTGGTGAGAGTTATAGTTTGGAGATGTTGACCCAAATCTACATCAGGGAAGACATCAGGTTACACGGTGTACCATCGAGCATTGTCTTCGATTGAGATCCTAGATTCACATCTAGACTTTGGAGACAGTTGCACAATGCTTTGGGGATGAAGTTGAGGATGAGTTCAGTTATCATCCCCAGATAGATGGACAGTCATAAAGGACTATTCAGTGATTGGAGGATCTCTTGAGAGCCTGTGTGTTGGTTCACACTGGCAGTTGGGATGAGTTCTTACCTTTGATTGAGTTCACATATGATAACAGTTTCCATAGCAGTATCGGGATGACACCGTACAAGGCTTTGTATGGTAGGAAGTGTAGGACCCCATTGTGTTGGTATGAGACTGGTGAGAGCCTAGTGTTGGGTCCTTATGTGGTACAACAAACGACGGAACATGTTAGGAAGATAAGGGAAAATATGAAGGAAGTGCACGATAGGCAAATGAGCTATAGTAACAAGAGGAGGAGACCCTTAAAGTTCCAGGAAGGTGATCATGTATTTTTGAGAGTAACTCCAAAGACTGGAATTGGCAAAGCTATCAAGTCTAGAAAGCTTACTCCTAGATTCATTGGACCTTTCTAGATTCTTCGACGGGTTGGTCCAGTAGCCTACCATATAGCCTTGACGCCTAACCTTTCTAACCTTCATGACGTCTTCAACGTCTCTCAGTTGAGGAAATATTACCCTGATCCTTCGCATGTACTTGAACCTAAGTCTATACAACTCCGAGAGAATCTAGAGTATGAGGTTGTACCCGTTAAGATTGTAGATAGAAGGATTAACGAGCTTCGCGGTAGGAAGATTCCTTTGGTCAAGGTCATTTGGGATGAGACTACAGGAGATGCTACGTGGGAGTGTGAGGCCGACATACATTAGCAGTATCCACATCTGTTTTGAGGTACGTAAATTCCGTGGATTTGAGATTTCTTTTAGGGGGTTAGTAATGTAACATCCGCATTTTAAGACCTTGTTTATACGTTAATGACTAGTAGGGGTGGGAATAGACTAGGCCAGGCCAGGCCAGGCTTTGGTTAAATAGGCCTAGCCTGTTTAAAAAAAAGAAAGCCTAAGCCTGGCCTGGCCTGTTAACTGCCAAAGGCTTTTTTTAATGCCTGGCCTGACCTTTGTAAAAGCCTGGCCCGTTAGCCTTTTTAAAAGCCTATTTCATATTCCAGCAAGTAACATAAGGAACCCAATGAGCCTTCTTAATTACTCAACCAATAATTCTATCATCTATTTGCTCTCTATTTATAGAATGATAGTCTGCTTTACATGTATACTTTTAGCAATGTGGGACTTACTACTATTATATCGGATGACATCTATGCAACATGCAACCAAGCAAGCGAATGAACAAAACAAGGTTTGTTTTTTGGAATAACTATTGATCATATTTTTACTAGATGGAACAAAAAAAAAAAGATACACTATTATTACAAAAAAAAAAGTCAATTTATCACCGTAAAAGAAGAGAAAAAAATCTTGATTTTTATCTGTAAACTACATTTCATTCTGTTTTCAAGGCCTTGATCCAATCAAGTTCAACTCTGAAATCGCCAGGTCCAGTTCTAGCACCTAGGACACCACCCTCAGCACTGACAGACAGAGACATGCCCAGAACACGAGATGGATTCATCTCATCTATTTCTGCATCTATAACATTCCTTCTCCAAGTAGCTAAATATCGAGCTAGAGGAATCTTTGTAATATACCAGTTGTCCTTGGGCACATAGACAAATGCATGCCATGAATTATCTTCCATCTGTGCAGGTGAATTGACCCAATTCTCCGTTTAGATAGTAGATATATAGGATCCGCCATCTCTCTCTCTCTCTCTCTCTAAAATAGTAAAACCCCAGAGAATGAGAGAGCAAGTGAGAAACCCGAACAAAACAATGTTTGGTAGATGATAGAATTACTATTATCTAATAATCCCCAAAGTGTCTGTTATTGTTTTCACGAGCATAGAAGCAAGAAGGTGTTGGTAACCTGATTTGCATCATTGATTGTAAAATGATCTATATGAGATAGCAATGTGCTTTGGTAGTAGGTACTGCTTAAAAACAAGGTTCATATATACAACATTGCTTCATTGTGAGTTAGCCCCACATCTCTTAAAGTATACATGTGAAACAAACCAACATTATATAATTAGATAGCAAATTGCATCATCTATATAATAAATAATAAGAATAAGAATAAGAATATATAATATGTATAGTGTATATTATGTATAATGTATAATATTTTATATTTATATTTATATTTATATTTATATTTTATATTTTATATTTTATATTTTATATTTTATAAAAATAAAATTATTATTAATTTATATTATTTATTTGTTTATTTACTATTTATTTATTTATTATTTATAAGTAGGCCAGCCTACTAGGCTTAAAAGGCTTTTTTATAAGCCTAAGCCTGACCTATTTAACTAAAAATACTTTTTGAAAAGCTCAGGCCTAGCCTTTTTATTAAATATGTTAAGCCAGGCCAGGCCTTAAATAGGCCAGGCCATAGGCCCCTGACGAGCGGCCTGACCTATTCCCACCCCTAATGACTAGGTTTAAGGCTTTGATTAGATGTCTAATATGCTTGTTTAAGCATAGGAAATCTTGCATGGAAAGTACGCGATCAATTGGAGTCGAATCGATGCGAATACAAAATTAGGGTTTTGCTGTCAGGTCAGCATGGTTGAGCGCTATTTTTGTGGTGCTTGAGTACACGTGTCGAGGAAGCTTCATGAGGAAGTCAATGACTCAGCACCAGCGCTTGAGCGCTGGCACAGTGGCGCTTAAGAGCCAAGGTGCTTGGACGTTTGAAAAACCACGTTTGAGCGCTGGCAGTAGGAAATGGCAAAAAAATAAAAACTTAAGAGGTAACTTATGTTATCTCATGTTATTTTTACTGGAACAGAAAGAAAGTATAGAGAGAGAGAGAGAAGGTGATGAGAGAGAGTGAACTTCCGACCTCAATTCAGATCAATTTGTTCGTCCTATCGAGAAACCGATTACACCACTGTGATCGTGGCGATGATATCTTCTTAACCCTAGCTTTCTTTTCTCATCTAGGCTAAGGTAAATCTATGTCCTTTTTATGTCGAAATGTTGTCGGCAATGGTATTGAGGTTATCTTTCTATTTGTTTATCGGTTTCTAATTCTCTCTTCAGATTAGGGTTACCCGTAACATATGCTTCACAATGATGTATTCAGGTGAATTTTCAGAGCCATAGGGTGTGGCTAAGTAGTATATTTTACGATAATGGCGTAGGGTGACCTAAACCCTACTTGTTAGCGAGTAACGGAGAATGTCAATATCACATTGGGAACTACTTAGTGGTACCAATGATGATATGGAGATTGTAGGTTTATTGTGGTTAGGTTAAAATTGAGATATTCGAGGTTGCATGGTTTTGCCTATTGAGCTGCTTGCTGTATGCCGTTTGGATTAATATGCTTATTTTGGTTAATTATGTTTATTTAAATATTTTATTATTATTATTTTATTCATGATAACATGCTTGGTATGATAATATGCCTTATTTGTTATAATATGCTTAGTGGATTCCTAGGTGTTGATATATGATATTTTGGAGCAATGTATGTTGGGGATTGTATGACGAGTCGGTGAGACTCATATAGATGTGTTGTGTTGATCACAATCATGTGAGTGGAACACACGAGGTCGGAGTATCCGATTATGGATACCAGATTCACGGGTGAGTTCCCTTACATTGAGTTTGAGGGATACTACTGTGATATGTTCGAAGTCCTTATGGAACCGTCCCATATTTATATTGTGCAGCTATAGTGTCATTGCTTTGCATGATCACCCTAGAGAGAATTGGGGTGTGCACCTATGTGTACTGTGCAGTTATAGTGTCATTATTTTGCATGAGCTCCCTACCGGGAATGGGGGTGTGCACCGGCGTTTAGGGACGAGCCGCTTGGACGACTGCCTAATATTCTAGATCAAACGAGGGATGTGTGACATTGTGGTGGACACGTCAGCATACAGGATCAGTTGCATGAGCGCGAAGGGTAGATGATGATAATATATTTCGAGGATGATTGTTATTTATATGTGATTATTCTGTGATGCATGGTTGTGTGTTATTATTGTAGATATGCTATGAATCTTTTTCCTTCTATGATGATAGCTAGTTTCTTATCTCATATTCTTCTATTTTGTGTATGTTTTATTTATATGTTCGTTATGAGTAGATCCTGCGGAGGAGCCAGTTATTGAGGAGCTTGATGGGACCTCTTATTAGCCAAATGCCGGAGGACGAGCAGTGGAGCCGCATAGTTGAGTATAGAGTCTACGGCTAGTGCATCTTTTTGGGGCCTACTACGGTGGTACCCTAGACATATGTTGTACCCTTATGTTTATATGTATATATGGTGTGATGTTTTATGTTTATCTCTTTTATGCTTAATGTTTTTAATATCTCCGTCTTTCGTTATATATAAGTTTAACGATTATATTACGATTAAGGTTAGTTAATTAGGTTTATCTTTAATGGGACATGGGGGTGTCTTATTTGACGTGCTCAAATGTTTGGCTACTCCACGCTCAAGCATGTAGCTTGCTGCTGGTATCTGATTCTCACACGTTTCGGTGCATTTTGAGCTCGTTTCAAGTCCAATTCTTCTCAAATTTGAAACACAAGCTCATTAACACCTAAGGAATATGATTAAGCCTTCAAACATACTTAATCCTTGTCCACACTAATCGAGAAAACAAAAACGGGACGTTACATCAGGCATCCCATAATGGATTGGTTTGTGTTAAAGTGAGGTATCTCTAGGTTGTACAAATAATTTTTTAAATAGTGAAACTCATAGTGGTAGTGATCAACCAATATAAAGATTGGTTGTGCAATTCTCTCTAACCCTTCTCTTTCACTTTAATGCAATGTATATGTTTATAGCTTGTATGAACAATTCTTAAAATCATATTTGTCGTTGTATGACATGAATGTCTTGATATATTGAGTTGTTTACGAATCTTCTTTTGAATTCTCAAATAAATTCTTCTATACTTTCCATTCATTAAAGAAAGAAACACTTTTGTGAAAACTTTTTAAAAATTATTTCACCCCTTCTTGAATAGATCCATTTTCACACTTACACTAAACTGTCCATAGTGGTTCTTAGTCATTATTGCAAAAGTGAGTTATAAGTGACAAAACGTTATAGATATAGTTAGGACGAGTTAACAACTATTTTATTCTATAAATAGTGTTATAGAATTAATTGCAAAAGAGCATACCAACAACAACAACATCAATCAACACCAATACAGCAACACAATTTCATTACCTTTTCTTCATCTATATGTTTGGTCATTTATATTGAATACTTTGCTACTATGGGAGTAGAAATAACCTAGTTAGGTTTTTGCCAATGAAGCAAAAGAAAATTCCACACTCTAACCTTTGTCCTTTTGTAGTATGAGCTTCATTTATGGAAACTTTCAAAAGGGTGAACTTACCTTTTGGTGTGGCTTCCTAAGGTAACAAAAGAAAGTCCTCTGCTTACGATTTAAACTAATCAACTTGCACAATGAAAGGAAATGTAAGTTACCTTAATAACCTCAATGCAACAAAGTAAAAAAAAAAACTTAAATCCAAAGTACAAGGAATTAAACGAGCTTGGAATACAAAGCAAAGTAAATTGCATATATATTAAACTTCAAAGTTATAAAAAAGTGTCATAAAGTGTTGGAAATGCAATGGAATACAATAGTCTGGTTGGAAAGTAGTGAAAAATCTATAAAATTTTGAAAAGCAAAAGATGAAATGACTGAAACATAGATAATTTTTTGTGTGATTGATTGAAGATCCTTTCTTCAAAGCCTTAGAGGCCTATTTATAGGATTAAAGTTGTGAAAATTTTAACTTTAGTTCATCTTCAAGCTTCAAAGCACATTCTCCTATCATTTAGGGACTCGAATTTCATTTTCTTCAGTGAACTCAAGCACAAATAAATCATTGGGACATATTGGAGGATTTTCTTGCCTACCTCCACATCTTAAAACTACCAAAAATGATGTGATCAAGACATAGATTGTAACACCCCATTTTTCGTAAATAAGCTTAATGCGTTTATATATGTTTGATCTTTATACATACGTGTATGTTAGAGGTAGTTTAGCCTTTGGGAGGGTCTTAATAGTGAATTCCGGTTTTCAGCAGAATCCGCCCGGCCTAAGTTTATGAGCCCGGTCTAAAATGCAGAAAAACTCGCATTCTGATTTTCTGCATAATCCGCCCGGCCTAAGCGTCTGCGCCCGGCCTAAATTATCTGAACCCGGCCTAACGACGCTGACATCAATTCGTTTTGGGGCTTTTGTTTCGGCCCAGTCGCACCCTAATTCGTTTTAAACCTCTAAGTCACGTCCGAAACCCTAGTTTCCACGACTCTAACACTCAAACTTCCTCACAATTTTCTCTTTGAGGTCTCATCTGTTTTCTCTGAAAACTATCTCTCTAGGGGCCATTTTGTTCATTGTTTTCCACCGTTCTTCAATTAGGGAACACCGTTACGAACACGTGCTCATCGTGTTTGCTGTTTGGATCTCTAAACAAGGTAAAATTCGTACACCTCGTCCTTCTCGTTCTTTCCCTTTTGATTTCTTGGCCTAAGAGTCTAATTAAGATGTTTCCTTGTTGTTCTTGAGGTCATAGATAAGTGCTTGTGAGACGAGACCCCAGAGGACCCTCTTTCTTCTTTTGAAATGTGAACCTCATACCAGGTATGGGGAGAAGGGACAATATCAATATGTATGCATAGGAGGTAGCGTAAGACGAAGGGTTAACCCACGACCCTGTGTTTGATGATGTGTCTTGTTTTATAACATGACTATACGTTTATATTGATGTGATAATATGAGTTATTTATATGTGTTAATGGTATGATTTCTCAACACGTTTATGATATGATTAATGTTGATATGATTGTTGTTATGAGTTGAATGATGATGCCATGATTGCCGTATATTACGTTTGGTTATTGGTTGATTGGGTTATTCGTTGTGAACCATGATAAAAAGGGAGGTTTTTCCCCTTTCGGTTAATAAGACATGAATATTAATAATAATTGTGAGGTTTTGTTCAAAGGATTAGAAGGACCCTAGGGAATGATTTTGTGAGAAATTGAGAGAAGCCAATTAAAGGATTAATTCCCCAAATAACTCTATAAGGCATAAAGATTAAACCAAGTGATAAGACTGTGATGAAAGGACTTAGTAATGCTAATAGGTTGAATCAAGTTTTACTCCAAAGGACTTGGCGAGGATTTACAACCCTTGCTGCCCAGAACAGTATGGTCTGCTCTTGAGCACGACGGTGCTTGGTAAGAGAACGCCCGTGCTCCCTTGCCCAGAACAGAAAACAGAAACGGTTTGAGATGGGTGTTCTTACCCCAAATGCTTAAAAGACTAAATAAGATACCAACGAAACATAAAGACCAAAAGACAAGTGAAAATATGTTGTACCTTGGTAGCCTAGTGGCCAAGGGGCCTTGATGCAGGATGGTCAAGGTGGTAATCTCTAGTGCCTAATGGGCTAGAGTGATAATGATGATGTACCTTGGTAGCCTAGTGGCCAAGGGGCCTTGATGCAGGATGGTCAAGGTGGTGATCTCTAGTGCCTAAAGGGCTAGAGTGATAATGATGATGTACCTTGGTAGCCTAGTGAGGCCAAGGGGACCTCGATATCGAGTGGTCGAGGTGGTAACCTCTGGTGCAAAACGGTCAGAGTGATTAAAAGACTTAATGATAAATGTTAAACGATAATCCTCGATAGCCTAGTGGTCGAGGTGATGATGGCGATAAGAGTTGGGTAGCCTATGGGCCCAAGCGGAGGTGGAGGTCATGATGGTATGATGTTTGTCATGCATTCACGCATTGGAGATGTTGATGGGAGGTTGTACGACATAGGGGAGTTCACCCGAGAGTAAGGCGTTCTGGTCGTCTGCGGGACATGGTACCCTCGAGGTGGCGCATCCGAGAGTAAGGTGGGTCGGCTATCCAAGGGGTCCAACCAAGGTAAGTTGGATTACCCCGGCGTTGGTTCCTAGTGGCCAATGTGGATATTTAACTCTAAAGTTGCTCATCCTGAGATAGATTGGATCCAAATGCATAGTAGAGGCGTGGAGCAGGATTGCATTGCATAGCATACATATTATGATGATGATCTTATGATATCGTTGTTGATATAACATGTTTGCTTGTTGTATGCTCGTCTTGCTAACTGCTTCCTTCCCGTTATATTCATATATATGTTTCTTACTCCCTGTTGTTATGTTTTGTGTTGCATGTACCTTTTGTATATATGCAGAGGATGGCGATCAGCCCGTTGAGGAGTGACTCCGAGGAGCCGCTACCTTCGTTTAAGATTCCCAGTTTTGCTTAATTATTAGTTAGTTGTTTCGGTTGTATCCGAGGATTTGTTATTTCGGATTTTTGGTTATACCAACTCTGTATGTGACATATGGGTTGTGGTTTATGTCTTTGTTTATGTTTACGTTACGTTATGCCTTTTGAACTTATATTATGTTTATGCTTTCTTTCCGTGTTGTATATGTTGACATGTGAAACCTTTTTATCCAAGTATTTATTTTATTTAAATAAATGCATGTTTTTATAATCCTTCTTTTAAGTAAATGTTTTATATTAACGTGCGGGGTAGAAGGGTGTCACATTTAATGGTATCAGAGCAGTTCGGCCCTGTCCGGACATGGTATGAGTCAGTCGTGAGTCTGTTGTGTGACTCTTGTTTGAATTGTGTATATTTATATAGATAATGTTACGTGGTACTAAGTACCTATAGCTTTGCTTTGGCTTGACTTATTGCATTTGGCGGTTTGTCTTGAACGATCGAAGGAGCCTTCAGGTGCTTCTTGGGTTTAGGAAGGTTGTTCTATTACCTCTTGATAATATGAACTCTGCAGCTGATCTTGTGTGCTTACTGTTTTTTTTAAAAACCCGCTCGATGTTATTCTTGATATGAACAGGTTATCTTCCAACCATGTTCCCTTTATCTGTTTTGATAAGACCTTAGTTTTTGGAACTCCAACGGAGTCTAATATTCCAGACCTTCTCTCTGCCAGTCAAGTCCAAGCTTTGATGAAAGACAAGGCCCAAGTGTAAGTGATGATAGCTTCCCTGAGATTAGAGAGCCCTCCTGATGTTGGAAGTGTGCCGGTTATGCGGGAGTTCCTGAGGTTTTTCCAGGGGATGTTTATAACTTACCCCTAGAGAGATGTGTAGAGTTCACCATAAATTTAGTGCCTAGCACCGGGACAATGTCTATAGCGCCCTATAGAATGTCTCCTCTAGAGCTAGCTAAGTTGAAGGAACAGTTGGAGGACCTGATGAAGAATCAGTTCATTAGGCTGAGTGTGTCTCCGTGGGGAGCACCCGTGTTGTTGGTGAAGAAGAAGGATGGTAGCATGAGGTTGTGTGTCGACTATTGACAACTCAACAAGGTGACCATAAAGAATCGGTATCCCCTCCCTAGGATTGATGATCTCATGGACTAGTTGATGGGTACTTACGTCTTTTCTAAAATAGACTTGAGGTCAGGGTACCATCAGATTCGGGTTAAGTCTGAGGACATCCCGAAGACCACGTTCGGAACGCAATATGGTCACTATGAGTACTTGGTTATGCCCTTCGGTGTGACCAATGCTCCTACGGTCTTCATGGACTACATGAACAAGACCTTTCACCCTTACTTGGATAAGTTTGTGGTGTCTTTATAGATGACATCTTAGTGTACTCTAAGACTAAGGAGGAATATGAGGAGCACTTGAGGGTTGTCTTGCAGACCCTTAAGGAAAAGCAGTTGTATGCTAAGTTGTCTAAGTGTGTGTTCTGGTTAGAGGAAGTGAGCTTCTTAGGGCATGTCATCTCTAAGGGTGGCATAGCCGTGGACCCAACCAAAGTTGAGATGGTGCTCCATTGGGAAGCGCCAAGGTTGTGACCGAGATTAGGAGTTTCTTGGGTTTAGCCGGGTAATATAGGCGGTTTATAGAAGGCTTTTCTAAGTTAGCTTTACCCTTGACCCGTCTCACCAAAAAGGGACAGTTGTTTGTGTGGGAATCTAAGTGTGAGGAAAGTTTCCAAACCCTTAAGAGTAGGTTGACCTTAGCACCAGTTTTTGTAACACCCCGATTTTTCGCTGCTTCGTAATATCGGTAATAAATATATAAATATATATATTTATCCGAGACTTAGAAAATGATTTTGGATAAACCAAGGTCATTTCCTTGTTATACTTATTTTTATAAGGTTACGAGGAAGTTTTTGGTTGAAAACTCAGACGGAAGTCGGTCTGCTGTTTTGTGTTTTCACTGACAGTAAAAGTTTACTGCTCAGAAGACCTAATTTTGAGTCGTGAACGAGATGAAAAATATTTTTATCGTATTTACTACGATATTGGAAGTTTTGAAAATTCTGGTAAAAAAATTAAAATAATATATTTGTTGCGGGCGTATACGTCGATATATCTCTAGGAAAAGCTTGTGCCAGATGAATCGAGAAGTCGGCAACGTAGCAGAGATGTTGGATTGACCGATTTGACGAGCATTTATGACGAGTTTATCCGTATCATAATGGCCATAATGGCACATTTATGACAAAGTTAATTTTTCCTATGAAATGACCAAATTGCCCTTGTCTTTTTATGACAATTTCAAACAAATGCCATTGGAAAAAGTTGACCAACTCTTGCCCAAAACCCACGGCTCCAATGCCTTCTTCATTAAGTTTGGTTTCTTCTTCATTTAAATAGGTTGTCTTCTTCATTAAGCCATTTTTCCATTTTCATGTTCTTTTTCTCCAAAGAGTTCATAATTCGTCAGATTTTGATTGGCAATTCTGACCAGTTTCTATTTTGAATCTCGAAAAACTTTCAACATGAAAGTTGTTCATATTTCTCTCTTCTTTCCAACGACATAAAGATCATCCAAAACGGACAAGTATGTTGAGAGATCCACCCAAAATACTAAAACTGTTCTAAAACCCTAACTATGTTCATCTTCTTCCTTAAGTTTCTCAAGAACACCATGAGAAATTTGTGAAGAACATCATCCAAATCTTGATTTCCTTGAATCATCAAGAGGTAAAAACTTCTTCTCTTGTCATTTGAATCATTTCTCTTCACAACTTTTGTAGATTCATGGCTAAGATTCATATGTTCTTCATTTGTTCAAAGTTCTTGGAGTTAGATTCAAAAATTCATAACTAATTCTAGAAAAATCCTTTTGACATGAAACCAATTTCTATGATCTTATAATCATCTCTATTTTCATCATCTAGAAGCACAAGATCATGAGAAATTTCTTTCCCTAAAATCTGGTTAAGGCCGAACCTAGGTTAACTTTGTGTTCTTAGGTTTTGTTTCATTTTCATGACTTGATTCATGATCCAATCCTTTTGTATCTTGCTAGTTCTTGTATTCAAGTATATATAAGATCAAAAATCAAACTTTAGCCTATTTGTTTCTTCAAAAACCGAAACCCTAGGTTTGTGTACTTAATGGTTTTGTGATTCAAAAGTTGTTTGTAACACTTGAATCCAACTCTAAGCTTTGTATGTTGATTAAATCCAAGAGTTGATGAAATTTTAAACTTCTAGCCTATGGATCTTGAGAAAACCGAACCCTAGTTCTTAGAACTAGATGAGTTTAGTTCATGTTCTTGGTTCATAATCATGGTTAAAGTGTCTAATCATGTTTAAGTAACTTATGGATCATTAATCCTTAAGTTAATCAAATTTTAATTCTCCTAACCTAGATAATTGGTTGAAGCCGAACCCTAACCTTCATGATCCAAGTGTATTGTTGTTTGATTTAATTTATTTTGGTTGCAATTCGTTTGAAGGAAACAACTGAGTTAGCTGATTTACACTGACGAAGAGGAATCAGATCGAGCTCGGGAGATTAACAGAAACTGTAGTTAAATCTTCAAGAGGTAAGGGGGGTATGCCTGAGGAGTTGAGATAATCTCATGCTTATTTGTGGAGTCATGTATTAATTTTATGTATGAAATATTTTATTTTATTATACTGTTTACTATAAATTGCTAGATTGATGTGATGTTTATCTGAGTAATTGAATTGATGTGATGTGTGAACTTACATGATTATGATTATTTGTTTATATTATAATTGTGATGCATGTCATGAATTGATATATGCCATGCTATTTTGTGATTTGAGTTTATCTGCTGTTGAGTGTTGGACTGAGTAACCTGACATTGGTCAGTGTTAAAATTTTTAATTAAGGATAAAAACCTTAATAAGCTTGGATAATTAATCAGAGGGATTAATTTGGGAGATTTTGAGAAAAATGAAAAAAAAAATTATTTATTATTTTAATAATATTTTGTGGAAACAGTGTAAATAAGCAATAGTAAGGGCGAAACCGTGAAATTTTTTCACAGGCTCTACTTTTTATATAATAAATTCAATTTTATTATAAAATGTTATTTAAAGTGATTAAGTTCCGAAAATAATATTTATAGCAGTCAGAACAAATACTTCTGATGGAAAAGTGATACAAGTTATTTAATATTATTTATTTAATATTATTAAATATTAAATATTAAATTATTTAAATTTTCGAAATTTATTTATTAATTTTTTTTTGTTGACCTTTATTGAAAATTAATTTCTGAAGTGAAACAATTTAGAAATGAAAGGAATTTATCAATGATTTTCAGATTTTATCAACGTTTTAACAGAAAAAGGATTTCTGTAAAAATATTTTATTCAGTGAAGTTATTCCGTTAAACTTGGATAAGTTTTCGGAGCTATTGTTTTGTATTTGATTTTCACTGAGCGAAATGTTTTACAAGCAGATAAATAAGCCTAGAAACCGAGACGTCGGGGTTCTAGTGTGGTATGGACACGTAGATCAAGGATCTGTGTCATGGGACGGAGTGTCTTGCAAAGTGGTTGTTTTTAGACAGTGTGTCCTAAGTTGATGTGGACAGTGTGAGTTCCATATCTGCGAGCCTAAAACTGGTGCATCGGTTTAAGGGCCTCGTGATTGAGCATTCGGACTGTGGGTCCTGTGTTGAGATTAAAAGATTTGGACTGTGTGTCCTGTATTTGTTGAAAGTGAAAAGTCTTAATTAAAAAGATTAAGCATGGTCGATAAGCTTTGTGCTTCGACAGGGAAAGATTATTACGACAAAGAAAACAAAACGAGAATAAAAGTTTTTCTCATGCATTCAATGGCAATTGTGTCATGTGATTATGGGCATTGAATCCAGAGTGGATCAATGTATATGGCAGACGTGTCAAGAGATGATGATCATTGTGTTCTGTATGGACCAATGAGTTACCATGTGTATGACTACAACAATGGTTGGAGAGTTGTCACAAGGGGCCGTATGACTAAGCTGCAATAGCTGTTTGAGTGGCTATCATACGAGGTCGGATAATATTTGTGCATAGCTGCAATAGCTGTTTGAGTGGTTATAGCACAAGTGACCCTGTACATAACTGCAATAGCTGTTTGAGTGGTTGTCACAGAAGGGTCGTGTGAACAATTGCAAAAGCTGTTTGAGCATTGGTCACATGTGATTGAGGTGGATTATCCGACAGTGTATCTGTGTACAACTGCAATAGCTGTTTGAGTGGTTGTCACAGAGGTGTCATGTGAACAGTTGCAATAGTTGTTTGAGCACTGGTCACATGAATGTGCCGCTATTTCCTAACTGGAATGGGGGAATAGTGTCATTGCTTTGCATGAGCATCCTAACGGGAATGGGGATGTGCACAATTGTGTTAGGTGCTGGCATGAACATCCTATCGGGAATGGGGATGTGCACCATTGATTTTCTTGGGCATTGTTTTGTTCGTTTTTACAATGCGCCATGTGCGAGCCTGATCAGCTTGAAACGAAACAGAAAGTTGTGGGATCTCCGGAGATTAGGTATCAAATTAGAGATTGAACATAGAAGTGTCATGCATTTTTATAAAATGACGATGACTGCCGGGCATGAAGCCCTGTGAATTAAATCATTCTACTGTTTGAATTAATGTTATTATATTGTGAATATTTGGTATATGCTATTTGAGAGTCGTGCATGGGGTTGTCTTATTAAAACTCATATATTGGAAACTCACCCTTACAAACATATCAGGTTTATGTTAGACTAAGGTAGTACTTTGGTACACTAGTACGGATGAAGCGAAGGAATTCACTGAGTCGTTCGAGGACTTAACTCCTAGATGCTTGAAGAAGTATTCGTTAGTGGGAATATCACGAGGGTGATGATTCAGTATCTACATCAAGTACGTACCAGACTTTGGCAGTGGAGACATCTTTACCACATATATGATTTCTTACCGGTTTTTCTTGAAGAGTAGGAACTTGTATGTTCTGATACTTCCATAGTTCTGGAAGTAGTGGTATCCTCACCGGATATTTCGATAGGTTGGGAGAACTATGGTGGTCTTCCCAACAGTGATTATTAGTACTGACCAGCTATAGGACTTTTGGTGTCTTATAAAGTAGTGGTACTTGGTTAGTCTGGACGTTTGACTATTAAAAGTCATTCTTTTGAGTTGTAATTCCAGATTATCACTACGTTACAATTACGTCTTTATTTTCTTATGTTAAGTCTTTTGGAGATGACCTGTTATGTGAAGGTCTAAGTGTAAAATTCTCATTATACCTATTTATATTATGTTAATGGTGTTGGATTATATATGGAGTAAAAGAAAAAAAAATTTTATCGCTAATTTTGAAAGGGTTTAATAACTAGAAAATTATATTTTCCGAAAGCAACCAGCAAAACTATTTTATTGAGTGTATTTCCGCAATAAGTTACGTAAATGTGATAACCTGAAGATGGGGTGTCACAGTTTTAGTGTTGCCCGATCCTAGTAAACCTTTCGTAGTTTATTGCGATGCATCAAATCAAGGTTTAGGTGGAGTGTTAATGCAGAATGGCAAGGTAGTTGCTTATGCTTCTAGGCAGTAGAAACCCCATGAGAGGAACTACCCTACCCACGACCTAGAATTAGGAGTCGTGGTATTTGCCTTAAAGATCTGGAGGCATTACCTTTATGGAGCAAGGTTTGAGGTCTTAGTGATCATAAGAGTTTCAAATATCTATTTGACCAAAAAGAACTCAATATGAGGCAGTGTAGGTGGATGGAGTTTTTAAAGGATTATGACTTCGAGCTGACCTATCACCCAGGAAAGGCCAATGTGGTGGTTGATGCCCTAAGTAGGAAAACCTTACACGTCTTCGCTTTAATGGTTAGGGAGATGGATCTGATAGAGGAGTTTGGATATCTTAGTCTAGCTTGTGAGTTTACCCCTAAGAGTATTAGGCTTGGAACCTTGAAGGTTACCGACAGCTTGATGGATTAGATTAGAGAGGGTTAGAAGTTAGATGAGTTTCTCTTAGATCAGCGAGAGTTGCTTGCTCAGGGTAGAGACCTTAGTTTCAAGAATGGAAGTGATGGAGTCCTAAGGTTTAGGGATAGGGTGTGCATACCAGATGTTTTTGAGCTTAAGAAGTTGATCCTTGAGGAAGGACATAGGAGTGGTTTGAATGTGCACCTAGGCGCCACAACGATGTGTTAGGACCTTAAGAGGACGTTTTGGTGGCCTAGGATGAAAAGGATGTGGTTGAGTCTGTGTATGCGTGCCTAGTTTTTCAGAAGGCCAAGATGGAACACCAAAAGCCTTCAGGTAAGTTGCAGTCGTTGAGTAAGGATTAGACGATTAGTTGCTAATAGGAAGGGCGTCAAGGACAAATAGATGAGTGGTTTGGTGGTTACTGTAAGAAGGATCTTTAATAGAGACGAGAGGGTAATTATGTTGCACGGACATAGTTACACTCGAGCCCTTGTCAGAGACCCTAGTGGAGAGAGATTGACTCATGAAATTATTATTGCTTAAGTTACTGTGCTGGACAGGTAGGAGGGACTGATCACCCCAATTACTCATCGTCGGTAGGTGAAGTAACGATAACTGTTATAAGCTTTATGTCGTTGAGGTTAGTGGCCTTAGTCGTTTAGACATAAATCGAGTAGATACTAGTCGATTAGAAAGTAGACTCGTAGTGGCCATGGGCAAGAGTGTTAAGCTTGCAACCATAGATCTTAAAAAATTTAGACTTCTAAGCCGTGACTAGTGTATATGTTCCCTAGGAGGGAAGACCTACTTAAGGAGTAACTAGATGGAAAGATCAGGTTGGTTCGGGAAAAGATGGGAGTTGCACATAGTAGGCAAATGAGCTACCATGTTAAAAGGAGGAAGACGCTCGAATTCTAGGAAGACGGTCATGTATCCTTGAGAGTTACCCCGACGACTGCGGTTGGAAGAGCGATGAAAGCATGCAAGTCATCTGTTATCAGGAGATCCGAATCTTTCTACCTTGGTGACCAAGTGCAGGAATCCGAGTGTGCAGCGGAAGTAGAGTGGAGCAGGACTTCCAAGTCCGTAGACTCAACCCAAGGTATGTGCCTAATTGGTGAAAGTTTAACCAGTTGAGGTGATAGAAATTTCGAGAACGAAATTTTTATAAGGGGGTGGAATTGTAACACCCCATTTTTCGTAAATAAGCTTAATGCGTTTATATATGTTTGATCTTTATGCATACATGTATGTTAGAGGTAGTTTAGCCTTAGGGAAGGTCTTAATAGTGAATTCTGGTTTTCTACAGAATCCGCCCGGCCTAAGTTTATGAGCCCGACCTAAAATGCAGAAAAACTCGCATTCTGGTTTTCTGCATAATCCGCCCGGCCTAAGTTTTCTGAGCCCGGCCTAAGCGTCTGCGCCCGGCCTAAATATTCTGAGCCCGGCCTAATGATGCTGACATCAATTCGTTTTGGGGCTTCTGTTTCGGCCCAGTCGCACCCTAATTCGTTTTAAACCTCTAAGTCATGCCCTAAACCCTAGTTTACACGACTCTAAAACTCAGAAACTGCCTCCCACCTTTCTCTTTGAGGTCTCATTTCTTTTCTCTAAAAACTATCTCTCTAGGGGTCATTCTATTCATTGTTTTCCACCGTTCTTCAATTGGGGAACACCGTTGTGAACAGGTGCTCATTGTGTTTGTTGTTTGGATCTCTAAACAAGGTAAAATTCATACACCTCGTCCCTCTCGTTCTTTCCCTTTTGATTTCTTGGCCTAAGAGTGTAAATAAGATGTTTCCTTGTTGTTCTTGAGGTCGTAGATAAGTGCTTGTGAGACGAGACCCCTGAGGACCCTCTTTCTTCTTTTGAAACGCGAACCTCATACCAGGTATGGGGAGAAGGGACAATATGAATATGTAGGCATAGGGGGTAGCGTAAGACGAAGGGTTAACCCATGACTCTATGTTTGATGATGTATATTTTTTCATAACATGACTATATGTTTATATTGATGTGATAATATGAGTTATTTATATGTGTTTATGGTATGATTTCTCAATATGTTTTTGATATGATTAATGTTGATATGATTGTTGTTATGAGGTGAATGATGATGCCAAGACTGTCGTATGTTACAATGTTTGGTTATTGGTTGATTGGGTTATTCGTTGTCAACCATGATAAAAAGGGAGGTTTTTCCCCTTTCGGTTAATAAGACATGAATATTAATAATAATTGTGAGGTTTTGTTCAAAGGATTAGAAGGACCCTAGGGAATGATTTTGTGAGAAATTGAGAGATGGCAATTAAAGGATTAATTCCCCAGATAAGTCTATAAGACATAAAGATTAAACCAAGTGATAAGACTGTGGTGAAAGGACTTAGTAATGCTAATAGGTTGAATCAAGTTTTACTCCAAAGGACTTGGCGAGGGTTTACAACCCTTGCTGCCCAGAACAGTATGGTTTGCACTTGAGCACGACCGTGCTTGGTAAGGAGCACGCCCGTGCTCCCTTGCCCAGAACAGAAAACAGAAACGGTTTGAAATGGGGGTTCTTACCCCAAATGCTTAAAAGACTAAATAAGATACCAACGAAACATGAAGACCAAAAGACAAGTGAAAATTTGTTGTACCTTGGTAGCCTAGTGGCCAAGGGGCCTTCATATAGGATGGTCAAGGTGGTAATCTCTAGTGCCTAAGGGGCTAGAGTGATAAGGATGATGTACCTTGGTACCCTAGTGGCCAAGGGGCCTTGATGCAGGATGGTCAAAGTGGTAATATCTAGTGCCTAAGGGGCTAGAGTGATAATGATGATGTACCTTGGTAGCCTAGTGGTCAAGGGGACCTCGATAACCAGTGGTCGAGGTGGTAACCTCTGGTGCAAAACGGCCAGAGTGATTAAAAGACTTAACAATAAATGTTAAATGATAATGATGATGGTGATAAGACTTGGGTAGCCTATAGGACCATGCGGAGGTGGAGGTCATGATGGTATGATGTTTGTCATGCATTCACGCAGTGGAGATGTTGACGCGAGGTTGTGCGACGTAGGGGAGTTCACACGAGAGTAAGGCATTCCGGCCGTCAGTGGGACCTGGTACCCCCGTGGTGGCGCATCCGAGAGTAAGGTGCGTCGGCTATCCAAGGGGTCCAACCAAGGTAAGTTGGATTGCGCCGGTGTTGGTGCCTAGTGGCCAATGTGGATATTTAACTCCGAAGTTGCTCATCCTGAGACAGATTGGATCCAAATGCATAGTAGAGGCGTGGAGCAGGATTGCATTGCATAGCATACATATTATGATGATGATCTTATGATACTTTGTTGATATAACATGTTTGTTTGTTGTATGCTCGTCTTGATAACTGCTTCCTTCCCGTTATATTCATATATATGTTTCTTACTCCCTGTTGTTATGTTTTGTGTTGCATGTACCTTTTGTATATATGCAGAGGATGGCGATCAGCCCATTGAGGAGTGACTCCGAGGAGCCGCTACCTTCGTTTAGGATTCCCAGTTTTGCTTAGTTATTAGTTAGTTGTTTCGTCTGTATCCGAGGATTTGTTATTTCGGATTTTTGGTTATACCAGCTCTGTATGTGACATCGGGGTTGTGGTTTATGTCTTTGTTTATGTTTACGTTACGTTATGCCTTTTGAACTTATATTATGTTTATGCTTTCTTTCCGTGTTGTATATGTTGAGATATGAAACCTTTTTATCCAATTATTTATTTTATTTAAATAAATGTATGTTTTTATAATCCTTCTTTTAAGTAAATGTTTTATGTTAACGTGCGGGGTAGAACGGTGTCACATAGATCACTAACATTTTAGGATCTTTCTTTGAATTCAATTGCTAAAAATTCAAGATCAAACACAAACAAGAACAATAGAATAAACTTGATCTTCAAGTGAAGAATCAAGAGAAACCAAAAAGGAGTAGAAGAGAAGAACAATTGATATATGAACTAGAAAGTAAATTGCAAGAAGTAAATGAGGTGAATTAAAGAGCAAGAATTAAAGAACAAAATAGAAAATGGAAGAGGTAGAGAAGAAGGAGAATGGTGCCACAATTACTATCATCTTTGAGAAGAAGATTGAAATTGATAAGCCAAGGAAGATTCACCACTTGAATATGGAAATTCAAGATAAGAATCAATGATTCAACTCATGAACCAAGAAGAGGAGACTCTCAACTCTCTCTAGCAATCTCAAGTGTGAGAAAACTCAATTGTATTCAAAACTTGTAAAATGATTTACATTACATCTATTTATAGGCTCATCCTACTTAAAGTGCAAGTTAGACTAACTTGAAGTGCAAGCTACTCTAACTTGAGCCACAAGTAGTGCCCTTAGCTCCTCCCACCCAAGTGTGGGCTTTGTTTTGGGCCTAATGCCTTCTACTATTATGCTATGGCCCAATAGGCCCAAACCCTAAACTAGTCCTAAGTGCTTTTTGAATAAGCACTTTTCATTACATAAACTCTACTCTATACAAGGTTCCTAGTCCTTACCTTTATTACATGAAGTCTAAGCTAAACAAGGGTCCTGGGTCCTATCCCTAACTAGGTGGTCAATAGCTCAATGCAGGAGCGGTTCAAGGTGAAGCCCTCTTCATATGGTTGCCTATGAGTCAAGTGTTCGACCACCACTTTCTTTAATGAGTCTTGGATTCTTCTAAGCCTTGCCCTTATTAAGGGTCCATGTAGGTCTTCAATGTTAGGTCCTTGGCTTTGATTTTCCATGCTCATATCATCCCCTCCTTCTTGAAGCACATTCTCCCACGAATTGTGTTGATCATCATCTGTGTCATTTTCAAAAAGACTGAGATCAGACACATTAAAGGTGGCACTTACATCATAATCACCAGGGAGATCTATTTTATATGCATTATCATTTATTTTCTCCAATACTTGGAAAGGTCCACCACCTCTTGGTAGGAGTTTGGACTTCCTTTGTAAAGGAAACCACTCCTTTCTTAAGTGCACACATACCCAATCACTCGGTTTGAATAACACATGCTTTCGTCCCTTATTTACTTGCCTTGCATTGTGCTCCCCTTGTTTTTCAATATTCAATTTTACTTGTTCATGGAGCTTTTTAACAAATTCGGCTTTGGCAAACCCATCTTGATGTAACAAAGATTGGTCAATTGGTAATGGAAGCAAATCAAGTAGGGTTTGTGGGTTAAAACCATAGACTATCTCAAAATGGGAGTTCTTAGTAGTAGAATGTTGTACACAGTTGTATGCAAACTCTATGAAAGGTAAGCACTCTTCCCAAGACTTTAGGTTTTTCTTGAGGATGGTACTTAGGAGAGTAGAAAGAGTCATATTAACCACCTCGGTTTGCCCATCCGTTTGTGGGTGGCAAGTAGTCGAAAAGAGTAATTTAGTTCCAAGCTTGCCTCACAAAGTTCTCCAAAAGTGACTTAGAAACTTTGTATCTATATCGGATACAATGCTTCTAGGAATCCCATGTAGTCTAACTATTTCCCTAAAGAAAAGGTCGGCTACATGGCAAGCATCATCACTTTTGTGACATGGAATGAAATGGGCCATCTTGGAATATCTATCCACAACCACAAAGATTGAGTCATTCCCTCACCTAGTCCTTGGTAATCCTAACACAAAATCCATAGAGATATCAATCCAAGGAGAAGAAGGACTAAGTAAGGGAGTGTACAACCCATGAGGCTTACTCTTTGACTTTGCTCTCAAACACTCAATGCATTTTTGACATAACTTTTGGACTTGAATTTTCATGTTTGGCCAAAAGAAATGTTCATGCAAAACCTCTAAAGTCTTGTGAACATAGAAGTGCCCCATTAATCCCCCTTGATGTGCTTCTCTTTCCAATAACTCTCTAATAGAATGCCTTGGCACACAAAGTCTCTTATCTTTAAAAAAGAACCCTTCAGTTATGAAAAATCGTTTATGTGCCATGGACCTTATTTGAGTGTAAATTGTAGAGAAGTCCGGATCATTTTCATACAATTTCTTCATGTCATCAAACTCAAGAAGTTTTGTCTCAAGAATTGATAGTAAGGCATATCGACGTGAAAGTGCATCCGCCACAACATTGATTTTGCCTTGTTTATGTTTAATCACATAAGGGAATTGTTGTATGAATTCCGCCCATTTGTCATGTCTCTTGTTTAATTTTTCTTGCCCCTTTAAGTGTTTTAATGATTCATGATCACTATGAATGACAAATTCCTTGGGCAAGAGATAGTGTTGCCAAACTTTGAGACTCCTTACTAGGGCATAGAGTTCTTTATCATAAGTTGAATAGTTCAAATATGCCCCGGCAAGTTCCTCACTAAAGTAAGCAATGGGGTGTCCTTCTTGAAGCAAAACGGCCCCAATGCCTACATTAGAAACATCGCACTCTATCTCAAAGGATTTCACAAAATTTGGAAGCGCGAGAATTGGTGCATTGGTCAATTTTTCCTTGAGTATATTGAAGGAGTTTTCTTGGCTTTGGCCCCAATGAAATGGCACATTTTTCTTTAAAACCTCATTTAGAGGACATGCCAAAGTGCTAAAGTCTTTGACAAATCTTCTCTAAAAACTTGCCAATCCATGGAAACTCCTAATATCTCCAACATTTTTAGCTGTTGGCCAACTTTGGATGGCCTTAATTTTCTCTTCATCTACTTGCACACCTTGTGCACTAATAACATAGCCCAAGAATACCACTTTGGTGGTGCAAAATGTACATTGCTCAAGATTGCCAAATAGTTTTTCATTCCTTAATACTAACAAAACACACTTTAAATGTTCATGATGTTCATCAAGTATTTTGCTATATATTAAGATATCATCAAAATAGACAACCACAAATTTACCAAGGAATTTCTTAAGGACATGATTCATGAGCCTCATGAATGTGCTTGGTGCATTAGTGAGTCCAAAGGGCATCACAAGCCATTCATAAAGTCCATACTTGGTTTTAAAAGCGGTTTTCCATTTATCCCCTTCTCTTATTCTTATTTGATGGTAGCCACTTCTTAGGTCAATTTTTGAAAATATTTGTGACCCATGTAGCTCATCTAATAAGTCATCTAACCTTGGGATTGGATGTCTATATTTGATGGTTATGTTATTAATGGATCTACAATTCGTGCACATTCTCCATGTACCATCTTTTTTGGTACGAAAATAATGGGCATTGCACATAGAGAAAGTGATTCTCTTATGCATTCTTTTTTCAATAATCCTTCAACTTGCCTTTGAATTTCTTTTGTTTCTTGGGGATTGCTCCTATAGGCCGGCCTATTAGGAAGAGAAGCACTAGGAATTAAGTCCATGTGATGCTCAATCCCCTTCATAGGTGGCAAACCTTTAGGAAGCTCTTTTGGAAAAATATCTTTGAAATCATCCAAAAGAAACTCAAAGGGTTTTGGAAAAGAAAGAGATGGAGTAGAAATTTCATCATTATTTTTGGTGTAAAGTAAATATATTGGTTGATTGACCAATAATATTTTCTTGACTTCCTTCTCTTTTAGAAATAAGCATTATTTAACATCTATTTCTTTACCTTTATTTTTTTCAAAAAAATTTTGCTCACTTGTGCCATTTGCCTTTTTCATATTCTTTTGTTGCACACTATTTTCTTTATTTATTTCTTTTCCACTCTTGGCTTTTCTCTCAAGTTCCTTTTTCTCTCTCATTTTCTTTTGGTCCTCACCAATTTCTTTAGGAGAGAGAGGTACAAGAGTAATCTTTTTGTTGTGGTGCATGAAAGTAAATTTATTGGAAAGGCCATCGTGTATGACTTTCCTATCAAATTGCCATGGCCTTCCTAGCAACACATGTCCCGCTTCCATAGGCACCACATCACACATTACTTCATCATGATAAGAGCCAATGGAAAAACTCAACAAGACTTGTTGGTTTACCAAGATTTCACCCTTTTCACTTAGCCATTGTAACTTGTATGGCCTAAGGTGTGGATTGGTTTTAAGACCAAGTTTGGTCAACAATCTTTGACTAGCCACATTGGTGCAAGATCCTTCATCTATGATTAGTGCACAACTTTCCATGCACCATGTACCTAGTGTGAAAAATATTCTCTCTTTAGCCCTCATTCTCTTCTTTAACCTTGACTCCTAAGAGTCTTCTCACCATTAACAAGTCTCCTTCAAGTGGGACAGCTTCATCTTCCTCACTCTCATTAGAAGACTCACTAGAAGAGGAACTTGTTACCTCTATATCCTCATTAGTTCTAGAGATCATTGTTCTTTTATTGGGACATTGAGAAGCAATATGTCCCTTACCCAAACATTTAAAGCATTTAATATCTCTAGATCTACTTGAAGGAGTAGAAGTGGATGTTTTAGAGTTAGGGGATGTGTCCTTTGATCCACTTTTACCAACAACTTCAAGTTGTTTTGATGAGTCACCCTCCTTCTTGGAATGATCCTTCCAAGATGAGTTGTTGTTGTTGAATAATGGTTTCTTGAAAGACTTCTTTCTCTTGACTTGAGCTTCAACCTTGATTGCATGGTGCACCAAGTCCTCTAACTTAACATAGTTGTAAAGCTCTAACACATCTTGGATTTCTTGGTTGAGTCCTCCCAAGAACCTAGACATAGTTGCCTCTCTATCTTCTTCTATGTTTGTTCTAATCAAGATGACCTCCAACTCCTTGTAATATGCTTCTACACTCATACTTCCTTGTCTCAACCTTTGAAGCTTATGGTGTAGGTCTCTAGTGTAGCTTGGAGGCACATATGTTTTTCTCAAAACCCTCTTCATCTCTCTCCAGGTACTAATTGGTTCCTCATCATACCTTTTTCTTTCTTTACATAATTGATCCCACCAAATTAAAGCATAATCATGAAATTCTAGACTTGTTACTTTACTTTTTTAACTTCACTATAGCTTTAACAAGAAAATATATGTTCTAATTTGGTCTCCCATTCTAAGTAAGCATCGGGATCACTCTTTCCATGGAAGCTAGGGATCTTCACCTTCACATTATGTAACTTGTCATCCCTCTCATTCCTTCCTCCTCTATTATCATGTCTAGGTCTCCATCTATCAAATCTAGGTCTATCTTCATGATTGTCTTCGGAATTTGATGAACCTCTATGGTAGTTGGCATGCCTTGATTCTTCTTTGTTCTCAATTACTTCTAATCTTTCACATACTCTTTCTATGTTCCTTGTAATTCTATCCAACTTCCTATTCAAGTTCCTTGTTCTTGGTGTTGATGTAGGAGAATCTTCAAACTCTTCTTCATGTAGTGAGGCCATGGTGCACTTACAATTTGAAAAATTACATACAAATTCCAGAGAATTTAAAAGAACACAAATCAAATGAATATTACACCAATAAGAACAATTACACCACCAAAAATCAAAAGAATTAAGTACAATCCAACAAAGAACAATTACACTTAAAGAACAAGTGAAAGAGAACAATTACAAGTGAAAAATTAATATTACAAGGACCTCACCACTCACTCACCATTCACTCAAAGATTGCCACTCATGTATATCACTCAATGTAGACTTTTTAAAGATGATTTCTCTCTTGTCTCTTTCCACTCAAGAGTTTCCTTCTCAAGGGATCTACTAATTGAAACAAGATTCTCAACTACTAGTCTCCCAAAAACAAGTGATAAAGCAACCAATAAGCAAATCAATTCCAAGAGGTCAAGAAAGTGGAAATCAACTAATACAAAACTAATGGAGTTTATAAGACAAGCAAGAAAAAGGTTCAAGAAGAATTGCACACTCCAACTTATGTGAAGAAGACAAGTTGAAAGAGTCCAACAAAAGTGTAATTCAAATTTAATCAAAGTGTTTGTGAACAAGTAATGATCAATGTGAATTGTGCTACACCAATTTGTGAAGTATCTATACAAATACAAGCATGTGAAATGGTGGCAAGTATTTTACCTTTTGTTGGAATTTTCCAAAATTTGCACTTTTGCCCCCAAAACTTTGTATATTTACGGTTTTGGACCACTTTTTCTTTTTACACTAGATTTTTTTTTAACTTCAGCAACTTGACTTTTTCTAATTACAATTTCACAGTAATTACACTTAATTTTCGAATTTACAAAAAGATCCTTCAATCATGAACAATTTGGAACATAATTGGTGTAATACTTGGAAATATGAACAATTCAAGTAGTGTAAAATAATTTCCAAGTGAATGAGCACAAATCAAGTAATTAGAGAACTAGATCTTTCATTCAAGTGGATGATAAACACATCAATTCCACAATTTGAATTTCATGAAGATCTATTAGGTTCTAAAAATTTGAAATCATTAAAGCACTTTTGATTAAAATTTGAATCAATCTTACTATTGTGAATTGAAATTTGAATTTGAATTTTCAATTTGTTCAAAATCACAAAGTAAGGCGAAGAGATTTATGCTTGAGTTTCAAGATGCAACAAAAATTCACATGTAATCAATGATCACATGCACATGTATGGCGCCAAAAGCTAGGGTGAAAAGTGGAGGGAATAAAAATTTCACCAAAATTCAAGCAAAATCAATTCAAACTCATTTCAAATTCTAGATCCATGACCATAATTGGATTCAAATTACTTTTCATCATCCAATTCATGTGGTAAATGGTGCCACCATTAATGAATATTTCATTATGAATTTGGCTCCAAATCAAAGATCGTCATAGAATTTGAAAAAATTTTAATCAAAAATTCCAAACAATTGAAGATTCAAAGAACTAGCTCTGATACCACTTGATGTGATCAAGACATAGATCACTAAATCTTTCTTTGAATTCAATTGCTAAAAATTCAAGATCAAACACAAACAAGAACAATAGAATAAACTTGATCTTTAAGTGAAGAATCAAGAGAAACCAAAAAAGGAGTATAAGAGAAGAACAATTGATATATGAAATAGAAATTAAATTGCAAGAAGTAAATGACACGAATTAAAGAACAAGAATTAAAGAACAAAATAGAAAATGGAAGAGGTAGAGAAGAAGGATAATGGCGCCACAATTACTATCATCTTTGAGAAGAAGATTGAAATTGATAAGCCAAGGAAGATTCACTACTTGAATGTGGAAATTCAAGATAAGAATCAATGGTTCAACTCATGAACCAAGAATAGGAGACTCTCAACTCTCTCTAGCAATCTCAAGTGTGAGAAAACTCAATTGTATTCAAAACTTGTAAAATGATTTACATTACATCTATTTATAGGCTCATCCTACTTAAGGTTCAAGTTAGACTAACTTGAAGTGCAAGCTACTCTAACTTGAGCCACAAGTAGCGCCCCTAGCTCCTCCCACCCAAGTGTGGGCTTTGTTTTGGGCCTAATGCCTTCTACTATTAAGCTAAGGCCAATAGGCCCAAACCCTAAACTAGTCCTAATTGCTTTTCGAATAAGCACTTTTCATTACATAAACTCTACTCTATACAAGGTTCCTAGTCCCTTCCTTTATTACATGAAGTCTAAGCTAAACAAGGGTCCTAGGTCCTATCCCTAACTAGGTGGTCAATAGCTCAATGCACAAGAGGTTCAAGGTGAAGCCCTCTTTATACGGCTGACTATGAGTCAAGTGATTGACCACCACTTTCTTTAATGAGTCTTGGATTATTCTAAGCCTTTCCTTATTAAGGGTCCATGTAGGTCTTCAATGTTAGGTCCTTGGCTTTGATTGTCCATGCTCATATCAAAAAATTTCCATGATTACACCTTCTCAAGCTTAAATGCTATAAGATAACCACACATAAACTCCATTCCTTATTTTCATGAGATTTTCTCTATCATGTCCAATCGCGCAAGTCATTAACTTGGTCAATATCAAACCAAATTTGTTGTCTCTCCTACAGTTCATCCTTTTTAGAGTCTCAAATGGTTTGGGTCGCACTAGCCCAAATCCTTACCTTACATTTCTTAACCCATCAATCCAACTACTTATTTATTGGATATCAACAATGTTCCCAACTTGGCCATCGGCTAAATTTTAAATTTAACCAATGATTAATGGTTATGAAACCTAAAAGGTGGCTTTTCCCATTTAAAGCTTGCAATCAGATCATACCTTGACTACTATTTGTTTTCATTTCATAATAATTGTTGGTTTAGGATTTGTCGAGTGATCGAGGATTTAATTTAATCTCTTCTTATAAATTATGCATTATGGAGCTTGATTTAATATCTTTCTATGTACATCTTTTTTAAAAACCAAGTCTCTCTTTAGAAAGCTTCTCTGTAACAGCCTGATTTTAATTATGTTGTTCAACCGGTTAAAATATAAATAATTATATTTTAATATGAGAGTTCGAAAGTGTTTTTGAATAAAATAAAATCATATTCATAGTCTACTTTATGGTAGAAGGTTACAGTAAAATTTTGGGTTGAAAATTCAGACGAAACCCGGTCTGCGTTTTCACTGATAGTAAAAGTTTACTGAGCAGCAAACCTAATTTTGACCAGTGAACGAAATGGTTAGTGTTTTTGTCGTGTTTCCAATGACTTTACTAATTTTGGAAATTTTACGTTCGGAATTAAAATATAATGTTTTATCCTGGTAAAAACTTCGAGGATTACGATAGGAAACTTTAATCGGGTAAACAACGGAGCAGAATGGAGAGCTGAGGTGACTGAAGTGACTTGATGGAGTTGAAGTGACTTTATGGACTAAAGTCACATGTCACATCCAAGAAAGTAATCATTATGTTTTGAAATTAATAGTATTTTAATCTAAAAACCAATTAATCTCTCTCCTAACCAACCAAATATGTCCTAACCCAAACTTGGTCTCCAAGTTCTCTCATATCCTTCTCCCACATGCCTCTCTCTCTCTCCCATCTCTATATATTCATTCAGTTTCTTCATTCATGGTTTACACTCTCCTCGATAGCCTAGTGGTCGAGGTGTTGATGATGATAAAACTTGGGTAGCCTTTGGGCCCAAGCGGAGGTGGTGGTCGTGGTTGTGTGTTATTTGTCATGCATTCATGCATCAGAGATGTTGATTGGAGGTTGTGCAACATAGGGGAGGTTGTCCGAGAGTAAGACGATCTGGCCGTCCGTGGGATTCGTACGAAAGGGAATCAAGTATACATCGTGGTGGCGCATCCGTGAAGAAAATGTGTCGGCTGTCTTAGGGGTCCACCCAAGGTCTGGTGGATTGCCCCGGCGTTGGTGCTTTTTGGCCAATGTGGAAATGTAACCCTAAAGTTGGCATCCTGAGTTAGTTTGGATCCAAGTGCATAGCAGAGGAGTGGAGCAGAACTGCATTGCATAGCATATACGTTATATGATGATGATTGTTATGATATTGTTGTTTGATATAACATGCTTGTTTGATGTATGCTCGTCTTGCTAATTGTTTCCTTGCCGTTATAGTCATATATATGTTTCTTACTCCCTATATCTATGTTTCTTGTTTGTGGCATGGATCGTTTATGCAGAGGTCGATGTGCAGCCAGTTGAGGAGTGACTCTGAGGAGTCGCGACTCGTAGATAGGATTTTTCATTTTTAGTATTTGTTTAGTTGTATCCGAGTTGTTTTATCGGATTGGTTATACCAGCTATGTAGTGTGACATCGGGGTTGGGTTCATTCATGGTTTTGATTTATGTTATGTTTTCTTAATAAACATGTTTTGGTTATTTCCGCGTTATGTTACAATGTGGAAGTCTCTGCCCGGTTTTGATAATTATATATAATTGCATGTGTTCTCTCTCTTTTTTATATGTCTTGTCGCTTTTGAATGCATGCGGTGTAACACCCTGTATTTCACTGTTTTAAATAACAGTAATACATATACATATGTTTATAAGTTTATTTGAGTTTTAGAAAATTATTTTAAATACACGGAGTTTACTACTCAATCAAGCTACGATTAAAATTTAGGTTGGAAAGTCAGGCGAAAACCGGCCCGCGAATTCCATTGACAGTATAATTATACTGCTCAAAAGACCTAATTTTAATTCGTGAACGAAAGACTTAAGTTTAGTATTTTATTTTCTACAATTCTGTATTTTTAGATTTATTTTGGAAAAAAAATAAATAATTTATGTTTTTTAAGCAAAACGCGTAATCGGGTAGACGACGGAGGGGATTTCGGAGTTTCTCAGAACCGATAGAGGGTTTATCTTAGGATTTTGAGATGATTCAAGGGGATGAATCATATTTTTAAGTCTAGAAGTTTTTTCAGAGTTAAATAGAAAATTTATGAATTTTACGCTTAAGCCCCTGAACTTTCTGTAAATTACCCTTTTGTCCCTAAGTTAGTTTCTAAGTTTTTTTCAAGTGAATTGGGCTAGAATCCTTGTTTCCAATCTCAAATGGACGTGGCTTTGAAGCCCAAAATTTTCTAGTTTATGGTTTGATTCCATAAAGCCTATTTGAAACTATACAAGTTTCCTATCTTAAGCTTAATGCTTAAATCTTCAAGTGGGCCCCACAAAAATGAAACCAATCCCAAATTGAGCAAGCCCATGCGCAAGCCCATAAGGATTGATGGCTGCCCTCATTTTGTTGGATGAATCAAGATTTTTCTAGAGTGTTCCACAATTTTCCACATTTTTCTACATCATCCTTGATTATTCTTCAACATTCTTGAGTTTTCTTCAACTTTCATGATTTGTATTAAAATATCTATGACACAAAATCAGCCAACTTTGGTCAAGATAAGCTTGCATTAAATGTGGCAAAATCATCATCATGACACTTTATTGACAATTTGCAAACTAGTCCTTCAACTTTTGGAATCTTTGCAAATTGGTCCTTAGAACTTAATTGCATTTGAATCCTTTAGCAAGACAACTCATCATCATCTAGAGTCTTCCCAAGATGGCGCCACTATCTCTATAAATACCATACTCTCACTTTTCACTTAGTTTCTTTTGGCCATTTGTTCAAAAACCCTAAGTTTATAAGTCTTCTAGTGTTAGATTTGTGAAGCAAGTTTCTTGGATTTCCTTTATCATTGATCTTCAAGAGGTAAATCCTAATCTTCTTCCTTAATCATGCCTATGTTCTTTAGCAGGTTTCTTGATTCAAAGTTTGTTTTATAGGTGTTCATCATTTTCAAGTTTCTAACCCTAGAACTTTGAAAAGTCATAATAAATTCTAGAAAAATCTAATGATGATGAAACTACTTTCTATCTTCTTGATATCATGCATATTATCTAAATCTAAGAGCATGATGTAATCAAAAATTTCTTTCCTAAAAACCTAGCCTTGGCCGAATCTATCAAAGTAGGTTTGGTAGAGTTTTTGTTCATGGTTTTCATTAATGATCTTGTTAATCAAGCTATTAGTATGTATGCTTAATAAATCCAAGTTGGTTTATTAAACTAAGAACCCTAACCCTATGAACATGTTGAGGCCGAATCCTTGTATAAAAGAGATAGGAAGTTTTGAGTTTCAACTTTAGTTGTTTAGTCACTAATCCATGATTTAGGTTAATCAAGGATCATTAATCTATGACTTAATCATGATTAGGAATTTTAAGGATTTTGAACCCTAAAAGTCAGCCCTTGGCCGAAACCCTAACCCTAAAGGTTAGAGGATTTTATTTCAAATTTTAGTCTTGTAATAAGTAATCTAGGTTAGTTAAGACTCTAGTAACTAGGATCCAAAAGATGGCATTAAGAAGATAATCCTAAACCTATTTTCTAAGTCTTGGCCGAACCTAGCCCTAAAGTGTCATAGATGGGTGTTAGTTGATTATTTATAATTATGTTGTTTGGTTGAAGGTGGTTGTGTTAACTTGTGGCGGGATAACGAGGATCGTCGTGTACGTGTTTCCGGTGCAAACTCGGGTGGGAGAAAGAACCATTCCATCGTCGGAACCGATAAGTAGTATATAATTTATAATATTGGTGTAGGGCGACCTAAACCCTACTAGTGGTCGAGTAATCGACAATACCAAAATCGTATTGGAAACTTTTCCGTAATACCAATGACGATTTGGGAATTGTGGGTTTATCGCTTTAAGATTAATTATTCATATTTGAGGATGTTTGAATTATTTACTTTTGACTGTTTGTGATACGCTGGTTGAGGTATTCCATTTGCATGTGACGTATTGTTTCGGTGTTTGAATATTATGATATTGAGAATGTTTGCTGTCTGTCACGGTCGTGATGGTTGTCATGGCCAGGCCGTGATAGGTTCTGTGTTGTAGGATTCTTGTCTTGTTGTCTGTCACGGCTGTGATGGCTATCACGGCCAGGCTGTGACTGAATCTGACTTTGTTATTTATTTGGTTGAACTATTGTGAGTTGGTTGTGATAAATTGCCTTATATGACATTGAGATGTTGGAATATTCTGTTGATTAATGTGTTATGCATGATCTGCCTGGGTTTAATTCTATGCTTAGATAATTTTAAGGAAAGATATATATATGGCTCGGAGGTATTTTGTTGGGTGAGAGTTTTGAATGTGAATTAGAAGTGCCTCGCTATTATTTTATAGAAGTGATGTGATATAGAGTGTAAGCGGAGGTTATGAGGAAAAGCTTCAGGTACTAGGTTGTTATTGATAAAAGTCAGTGAGAATCATGTGTTGCATTGTTGTTCATAACCGTGTATTTGAGATACACGAGGTCCGAAGTTCTTGTAGACCGTTCCAAATTAGAATTTAAGTTGTGCAACTATAGTGTCATTGCTTTGCATGAGCACCCTTGATAGAGTTGAGAGAGAGAACCAGGGTGTGCACCGACGGTACTGTGCAGCTATAGTGTCATTGCTTTGCATGAGCATTCCTACCATGGATGAGAATGTGCACCGGCGTGGGGAACGTGTCACTTGGACGACTGACTGGCATCCCTAACGAGGGATGTGTGACAGGAGTAGTAGTGGCCACGTCAGCATAAAGCTCTAGTTGCATGAGTTGAAGGGTAGAGGATGATGTTATAAAGTATGGATGATTGTAAATTGTGAGTGATGCATGTTTATGACCGTTATTGTATTGTATGCTATGAATCTTTTCCACTTATGATGATAGAACTGTTTTTTATCTCCCTATTTCTGTATTTTTGGTGTATGTCTACTTTGTTACGTTAGAAGACTATATGGACGACTATGTTACGGAGGAGATGGATGGAACCCCATATGAGACTGAGATTGTTAAAGAGTTGAACGATGTTCCGTATGAAGTTGATGCTGAAGAACAACCTACTGATCCTGATAATGTAGCGTAGTAAGTTTAGGGCCAGTGAGTCACATAAGATGTTTTGTTTTCCGTTAGTTATAAGCAAGTTGTGTAAAATAAAGGATACCTATGTGTGTACTTATGTAAAATAATTTGGTGTGGTGTATATTTGTAGAAGTTATCTGATTATTAATTAAGTTTTTAATTTTTACGTATTTTCAACGTTAACGCGCGATTAAGTAAATAAATAATTAAGGATTTAATGTAATAATACAATAGGGCACAACAGGGTGTCTCATGCGGGGTAGAGGGAGTCACATGTATTGGTAATATAATACACAAAGAGAAAAGTGTATTGGTAATATAATACACAAGGACATCTGTGTATTGGTAATATAATACACCGTGTATTGGTAATATAATACACGTAAAACACATCTATATATTGGTAATATAATACACCGTGTATTGATAATATAATACGCGTAAAACACATCTGTGTATTGGTAATATAATACACCGTGTATTGGAAATATAATACACATAAAATCAAGAGTTCTCGAGAGACCACTTTTTCCTTAGAAATAGGTGTGCAGCTATGGTGTCCTTGAGTAGCATGAGATAGAGGGTAGAGGATGATATATTAATTTGAAGATGATTTGTTAGTTAGGTGTATTGATTATCTGTGACAATTATTGTATAATGTACTATGACTCTTTTCCGCTTTTGATGATAGAACTGTTTCTTATCCCCTGTATATTTCTGTATGTTGTATTTTATCTCCTTGTGGAATCGTACGAGAAGACCCTGTGGATGAGCGTAACCAGGAGGAGTTGGATGGAAATGTGACACCCTACTACCCCGCATGTTAATATAAAACATTTACTTAAAAGAGGTAATTATAAAACATGCATTTATTTGAATGAAATAAAAACTTGGATAAAAAGGTTTCACATCTCAACGAAAACAACGCGGAAATAATATAGTTTTAAAACAATAAAACATAAACAAGACAGATAAAGAAAAACTCAACCCTGATGTCACATACAGAGCTGGCATAACCAAAAATCCGGATACATAATGAAAACAAACTGAAATAACTAACAAAACTAACAACTATAACTAAGTATTCTAACTAGAGTCGCGGCTCCTCAGAGTCACTCTTCCGCTGGCTGCTCACTGTCCTCTGCATAAGGAAATACATGCAACAACAAAAACAGGAAAACAGGGAGTAAGAAATCATGTAAACACAACGGCATAGGAATATGGGATAAGATGAACATACATCATAGCATAGCATAGCGATTTCACAATATACAATATATATACATCATCATATAATATCATAACAACATGTTAATCATCCAACATATGCTATGCAGTGCAACACAACCTTACTCCACTACTCCATCAATGCATGTGGATCCAACTAACTCAGGAAGTCAAATTCGGAGTTATATATCCGTATTGGCCAAAAAGCACCAACACCGGCAGTTCCCCAAACCATAGAGGAACCCCTTGGATAGCCGACGTATCATAACTGGATACGCCACCTCGGGGGCACACGATTCACCAAACCATGGGTGAAGCACCCGAGACTTGGGTCAGATCATCAAAACTAGGACGACCTCCCCTATGTTGAACATCCCCCTCAACATCAACTCCAATGCTCTATGTAAATGGCACAACAACACACAAGGCATCCACCTCCTTTGCTTGGGCCTAAAAGCACCCAAGACTAATCATAAACATCAACATTAACACCTTAGACCCAAACCATGGGGTCAAGGCCCCCTTGGCCAAAAAGCACCAAGGTCCAACATAACAACATCTTGACCAAAAAGCACTGAGAGCACATTGGCCAAAAAGCACCAAAGTGTGACAACGTGCGGTAACCCACCGGGTACCGGCTTAACCAACTTATTAGTCCTTGTTATCTTAATTAATCTTTAATTAAGTTATCTAACTTATTATCATTTGATTAGTGTATTATTACATCATCTGGGGATAATTGGGGTAAGCACTCCTTTAATTCATTAATCTTAAGTTCTGACCAGTAGGGGGAAGCACGGGAATACTAAACCCCCAGCACGGTCGTGCTGCCACTTAAGTGGAGCACGATCGTGCTCACTATCCACGATCATGCTCGCTGTCCTGCACGACCGTGCTCAATGCACGGCCTGTTTTCCAGAATTTAACTGGGAACACGGTCATGCTCCCTGTTCAGCACGGCCATGCTCCTGGGCAGGGCCATACTGTTCTGGGCATAATTCAACGTGTTCTTGGAGTTTAGGCTCCCTAATTCTCTCAAATCAGATCCTAGGGTCTTAACTAAAACATTCGGCATGAAATCTCACCCATCACTAACACAGTTCATGTCTTATGAAGCTTTGGGGAATTAATCCCTTAATTCCTATGTTAACTAAGAGTCCTAATTAAATCCGATTAGGGTCTTATTAACATATTCAACATAACGGTAATATCATCATCAACAACATATCCAGTCAATGTGATCAACATAATCCATGTCATAACAACAACATTCATAATCATGGGTATCCATACCAATTCAACCAAAACTCATGGCATAAGACAACTCAATAGGCATACCACATCATGAACAACTCAACAATTATAACAAATAGGCATACCAGTTAATCCAAATAAACATACAAACAATTCAGTCATACAACCAGGCAGATCATGGCATCAATACATTATAACAACAATAAACGGGGCTATGAGAACCCTTCATCCTATGCTACTCCCTAGCCTAGTGTATACATTATTCTTCTCCCATACCTGGTATGCGGTTTGCATTTCAAAAGAAAAAAGAGGGTCCTCTAGGGCCTCGTCTCAAAAGCACTTAGCTATGATCTCAAGAACAACAAGGAAACACCTTAATTAGACTCTTAGGCCAAGAAATCAAAAGGGAAAGAACGAGAGGGACGAGGTGTATGAATCTTACCTTGTTTGGAGGTTTAAACAGCGAATACAATGATCATGTCTTCACAATGATGTTCTCCTATCAACGAATGGTGAATAACGGTTCAAGAACAGGTTCCCTAGAGAGAGTTTTCTAGAGATGGTTGATGGACATTGAGATAAAAAGAGAAGGGAGACAGCTGAGTGTTGGGATGTGATAGACTAGGGTTTAGATCGTGTTTCAGGGGTTAAAAATGGGTTGGAATTCGTTTTGGGCTTAAAAAGAACCTAAATCACATTTTCTAGTTCTGTACATATTCGCGGGTTGAACACCCATTCGTGGGGCGAGCCACATAACCAATTTCTGGCAGTTGGATTCGCGAGGCGAACCCGAAAGCACAAAGCTGAATTTTGGTTTTTCACGAGGCGAACAAAGGCTCGTGGGACGAGGCTGAAACATTCAAATTTGGCCGACACATGAAATAAGATTTGTATATAATTCTCTTAGCTTTCCAACGCCACCAAGATCATCTCGATCGGACATCTAGTACTCAAGATATGGCCAAAACGGTGAAACAGATTACTAGGACTCTAAGACAATTGAACCTTCCTAACACTAAACATTCCCAACATGAACTTAGACATCAAGAACAAGAATATATAAGCTAAGTCTAACACATTAACATTTATTAACGTAGGGTGGAATTCGGTGTGTTACAGGAACTCCCTACGAACCAGAGGCTGGAGGACAAGTTGTGACCCATGGTGAATAGGGTCTAGTTAGTTATGGCCAGTGCGTCTCGTGAGACGTATTTTTATGTTTCCGCTTTGTTTAACTTTTGTTTAATTATATGCTTGTGAGGGATCTTACTGAAAGGATACCCTCAACAGTGTTTTGTAATATGTTTAATATACTTATATTGTGATGTGTATTCTATATGAAGTTGTGTACGTCCTAAGTTAAGTTTTTTATTTCTACGTATTTTCATATTAAGCGCACAAGTAAGAAATTAATTAATGAGGTTTTAGTCTAATAAAACATCGGGGCGCAATGGGGTGTCTCATTTGGTATCAGAGCAGTTTGGTTCTAAAACGGACTGTGGGGTTATGTCCAATCAGAATCAAGGACTGCGAGGTTTATGATGTTGTTACTGGCCGTGTCTAGTTGAATCCATATCGGATTTTGACTATACTTAGAAGTTGGGGAGTGTGTCAGAATCTGATGTGAGAGGTTAATATTAGTATGGCATATGGTATTTATATATTTGTCTATGTAGTATTATATGTCATACTAATAAGAGCGAATGATTTCTTTTAACAGAATCATGGCTCGCGGAAGAGGAAGTCCAACTAGCAGTGGTGACGGAACTCCAGAAAAGATTATTGGAGCTGTCAATGGTAATGCCAACAATACTGAGAATGGAGGAGGATCATCTTCGACTCCAAATGCAATGGAGACCCTAGCTGCTGCTATGCTATTGCAAACCCAGGAGAATGCTGAGATGCTGCACATGAACAAAGAGCAGCTAGAAATTAAGAATTAGAGAAGGGCTATAGCAGCTGAAAATATCGGATTGACTAATTTTATGAACGGAAAGCCACCTCAATTCCAATGAGAGTATGACCCACAGAAGGAGGAATGGTGGATACAAGAGATCGAAAAGATATTTGCTACTATGCGCCGCAGCGAGGAGAAGAAAGTTACTTATGTTGCCTTCATGTTGACTGAATGAGCAGAGTTCTGGTGGAGAGGTAGGAAAAGGTTGTTGGAGGCTGAAAGCAGAATAATTACCTGGCAACTATTTTCTGACTGCTTCTTCGAGAAGTATTTTCCGCATATAGTGAGGCGTGAAAAGGAAAAAGAATTCACAAACCTCAAACAAGGCAACATGTCTATTGGTGAGTATGCATCACGTTTTGAGGCTTTGATCAAGTTTTCGGAATTCTATCAGAGGTTTCCAAGTGAGGACTGGCAATGTAGAAGATTTGGGGAAGGACTCGGAGATGAGCTGCAGAGGGCTGTAGTGTCTTTTGACATACAGTATTTCCCAGAACTAGTTGAGAGATGTAGTGCCATTGAAAGTATAGACCTAAGGATGGCCAATGAGCAGAAACAACCGAGGAGTGGAGGTCCTAACCGATCAAGTTTCTAGAGACGCGGAGGAAGTGGTTCTCAGTGGAGGCAGAGTCCATATGCTAGACCCAGGCAAACACCGGCACCAGCACTAGTGGCTAGAGCGGGTCAGCAACCGCAAGGCTTAGTTTGCTTCAGATGTGGAGGATCGAATTATGCTAGAGACTGTACAGATAGGCCCGACTGTTTCAATTGTGGGAAACCAGGTCATGTGGCACGAGATTGCAAACAAAGGGTTATGCAACAGCCGGTAGCTGCCGGAAGAGGAACTGGAGACAATAGAGGTGGAGCTGGAAGAGGAGTCCCGGCAGCAAGACCACAAGTGGCCAGACCTCAAGCAACTAGAAGAGTGTTTACCGTGAGGGGAGCTGAATCCTCTCAATCTGCTGATCTTATACAAGGTATGTGTTTGATAGCTGGTAGACTCTCGAATGTATTGTTTGACTCAGGCGCTACGTATTCTTTTATCTCTCATGAGTGTGTGGATCATTTGAACTTAATTGTTTCCAAATTACCGTATACCCTTACAGTATCTCCTCCAACTAGTAATCCTTTGACTACTATGTACGTTTGTTTACAATGTCCTATCATTGTTGAGAATGGGACATTTATTGTAGACCTTATCTGTTTGCCTATGCAATAGATAGATGTTATACTTAGTATGGATTGGCTTTCGTCTAACCATGTAATGCTAGATTGTTCTAGCAAGACTTTATCATTTCTTGAACCTTATAGTATAGCATTTGCCAATGAAGGAGTTTCTATGAGGAGTGACAACTCTCAATAGTTTGTGATGCTTTTCGCAGTGGAGGCTAATGAGACTCCCATCATAGATTCTATGCCTATTGTGAGAGAGTTTCTTGAAGTTTTCCCTCCAGACGTTCCAGGTTTGCCACCGGAAAGAGAAGTGGAATTCACTATAAATCTCGTACCAGGGACAGGGCCTATATCTATAGAACCTTCTCGGATGTCACCGGTTGAGTTGGCAGAGTTGAAGGTGTAAGACTAAGCCCTCATTCATGTTTTGATGTATGACAAACAAAGTGTATTTTGCATAAGATTTTTGACTTTGACTATGTACTTATTATGTGTTAAGTTGTATGCAATATCACTCATGAAAAAGGAAAGTCAAGGATTAAAGGATGGAAGACCAAGGACACAAAGCAATGGACAAGGACTAAAGCATCAAGCAATGAAGATCTTATACTTTAGATGCTATTGTAAAAATAGTACATTTGATTTCTTAGGTGAAGCACTTAAATTTAAGAAGATCAAGGAATCAACAAGGCAAGAGCTTAACGATGGAATGAGTCTTCATAAATTGAAATGATTTTGGAAATAAGATTTCATAAGCGCTCGTCCAACACTGGGATAATTTAAGCGCTCGTCCAGCACTGGGATAATATAAGCGCTCGTCCAACAGTGGAATAATATAAGCGCTCATCCAACAATGAAGTGATAAAAAGCTGACATCCAATGAACTACTAAAAAGCTGACGTCTAATGAACTACTAAAAAGATGACGACCAATGAACTACTAAAAAGCTGACGTCCAATGAACTACTAAAAAGCTGACATCCAATGAACTACCAAAGAAGCTCGCATCTACTAAAGTGACAGAAGCTCGTGTCTACTAAAGTGACAGACGCTCACGTCTACTAAAGTGACAGAAGCTCACATCCACTAAAGTGACAGAAGCGCACGTCTACTAAAGTAACAAGAAGCGCTCGTCTGCTGATGTGGCACATGGAGCTCGTCTACTGAAGTAACAAAAAGCGCTCGTCTACCAAAGTGGCATATGAAGCTCCGTCCACTAAAGTACTAAATGGAGCTCGTCTACTAGCCCATATGAATATAAATCTTAATGGCTAGATGGAAACTGTTATTTTTCAAGATGGACGCGAATTCTACAAGAACAATCAGAATCTTATTTCAAGAACGAGAATCAAGAAAACAGATTTTGTTAAATCAGATCCAAATCTATTTAATTGATCCCAACGACTATAATTTGTTCTCTATATAAAGAGGGATCAAAGGAACACTTTTTAACACCTTACACATTCTGAAAGTGAAAATACGAAAGATTCAAAAGCTTCCAAAAGTGCTTCATCTTTGAGAGAAAAATGTGATATTTCTTAGAACTTCAATTTGTATAATCAGACTTTTAGAGTCTTTCTACTACTCAATTCTTTTTGTGAATTAGTGTGATTAAGAGAGGATATCTCTTATGATTGAACAGGGATAGAAGGGATCCTTGGGTATAGAAAAGCAAGGGTGCTTTTGGTGTGTTCTTGAGCAAGGAGGTTATCCTTGTGAATGCTGTAATTAGATATTGTAATTTCTGGTTATAGTGAAGAAAACCACAGAGGTGTGGGACTGGATATAGGCTTACCAGAGGAGGTAGCCGAACCAGGATAAATCGGTTTGCATGTTATTCTCATCTCTAAACTCCATATACTTGTTATATGCACGTGTGTGTTGTGAATGAGTTTTAAGAATGCTTATTAACTTGAATCCTTGATCTGCAATCTGTGTTAAACTTGTTGTTACTTCTTATAGTTCTTCTTAACATCATTACTTGTTACATAACTTGATTCTTGAGAATTAAAATTGAGTGAAAACCAATTTTCTTTAAGAAAACTTTGTTTTGTTTAAATTGTTGAAAAATTTTTAAATATCTCAATTCACCCCCCCCCCCCCCCCCCCTCTTGAGATTGTAGCCATTACCAAAAAGTGGCATCAGGGCTAAAACTCATGTTACAAAGCTTAATAGCTTCAAAAGATGGCTACAAATGATATCCTGGGTGATGGGGCTTCACTCACTAGACCCCCTGCCTTTAATGGCTCCCAATACATGTATTGGAAAGAGAGAATGCTTATCTTTCTTGAGGCTGCAGGTTTAGATGTATTAGATGCTGTTGAAAATGGTCCTTATGTTCCATTTATTCTTGATGCAAAAGGAAATAAACAAACTAAACCAAGAGGTGATTGGAATGATGATGATAAAAGAAGAGTAGGTTATAATGCTAAGGCAAAAAAATATTATAACAGCTGCTTTGAATTATGATGAGTTTTTCAGGGACTCCAATTGCAAAACGGCAAAGCAAATGTCGGATACTCTTCAACTCACTCATGAAGGAACCAACGATGTGAAAAGAGTAAGAATGAATGCACTAGTCCATGAATATGAACTCCTTCATATGAAGAATGGTGAGGAGATAGATGAACTGCAAAAGAGGTTTACACACATTGTGAACCAGCTAGAAGGACTCGGACATACAATCACAGATGAGAAAAAGATTAACAAGATAATGAGATGTTTGAGTCGTGAATGGCAGCCAAAAATTACTGCAATTACTGAAGCAAAGGATCTAGACACCATGCAGATTGCTACTTTATTTGGCAAGTTGAAAGAACACGAATTGGAACTCAATAGATTGAAAAGTCATGAAGATAAGGAGAAAAAGAAGAAAGGACTCTCACTCAAGGCTCATATCTCCAAAGAATCAATAGAAAGTGATGAAGATGAACACCTTGATGAAAGTGAAGAATCCGAAGAAGACAAGGGATTGCTTGTGAGGAAATTTAGAAGATTCATCAAAAAGAATAGAACAAGAAGCAATTCAGTTTTCCTACCAAAAAGAACACGAACAAAGGTGAAAGCTCTTCCTCAACAATCAAATGATTTGAATGTGGAAAGCTTGGACACTACAAAAATGAATGTCCAAAGCTACAAAAGAAAGAAAAGTATGAGAAGAATGACAACAAAGAGAAGAAAGGAAGAAAGCCTAGAAGAGCATACATAGCTTGGGAAGAAAATGATATGGATTCCACTAGTAGTGAATATGAAAATGAAGAAGCCGACCTATGTCTCATGGCAAATCAACAAAGTGATAGTGAAATCGAGGTAAATGATTATTCTCCTACCTATGATGAGTTACAAGATGCTTTTGATGAATTGCATGAAGAATATGTTAAAATTGGTAAACAACTTATATCTTCTAGGAAGATCATCGCAAAACAATGTAGTGACTATGCATCTTTACAAATAAAGCTTAAAGAACTAGAATCTAAAAATTCACAATTACTTGCATCTAGTTCAATTTGCACCAAATGCACTACACTATAAAAGGAAGTTGAAAAACTGAATACAACTCTATCTAAGTTTACTTTGGGTATAGATAACTTGAATGCCATATTAGGACAGCAAAAAGGTGTTTATGATAAAGCTGGAATTGGATATAATCCTATGGTACATGAAAAATCTTTCAAGAAGCTTTTTGTTGCACCTAGTTCTTCAACTAGTCCTTTTGTGAAATGTTATTATTGTTTAAAGAAAGGTCATACAGCTGCTACTTGTAGACTTAGAAAGAACATACAAGTTGCCATTAAACAAATTTGGGTTCCAAAAGGAACTTATGTTGCTACTAACACCAAAGGACCCAACCAGATTTGGGTACCTAAAGGAAAAGTATAAAAAAAATATGTTTTGTAGGTGTGTTTGAATGCCAAAAGCTCAAGTTGGTTTTTAGACAGTGGCTGCTCCAAACCCATGACCAGAGACATCACAAAATTTACATCTTTCACTCCCAAAGAAGGTGGAAATGTCACCTATGGAGACAACAACAAAGGAAGAATTCTTGGTGTTGGAACAATTGGAAAAGACATCAATAAGGAAAAGGAGGATGAAGGGAGCAATAAAGAACCTCAAGCAGAAATCCAACAAGAAAATCTTCCTAAGGAGTGGCAAGTTTCAAAGAATCATCCCCTAAACAATATCATTGGTGAGATCACCAAAGGGGTAACCACTAGAAACTCTTTATGGAATATTTGTAATACCATGGCGTTTGTATCTCAAATGGAACCAAAATATGTTGATGATGATATTAATGATGAACATTGGATGATTGTAATGCAAGAGGAGTTAAATCAATTTAAAAGGAACAAAGTTTGGGATTTAGTTCCAAAACCTAAAAGTAACCAAATAATTGGAACTAAATGGGTGTTTAGAAACCAAATGGATGAGAATGGAATAATAGTAAGAAACAAGGCTAGACTAGTAGCTAAGGGATATAATCAAGAAGAAGGAATTGATAATGATGAAACATATGCTCCCATAGCTAGATTAGAAGCCATAAGAATGCTATTAGCCTATGCATGTATAATGAACTTTAAACTGTACCAAATGGATGTGAAAAGTACCTTTTTAAATGGAATAATTCAAGAGGAAGTGTATGTAAGCCAACCCCCTGGCTTTGTTGATAGTGAGTTCCCAAATCATGTCTATAAACTCACTAAAGCCCTCTATGGATTCAAGCAAGCTCCTAGAGCTTGGTATGAGAGGTTAAGCAATTTTCTCCTAGAGAAAGGCTTTAAAAGAGGAAAAGTTGATACAACACTTTTTACTAAAGCAAAAGCACACAATATCTTACTTGTTAAAATATATGTTGATAACATTATTTTTGGTGCTACTAATGAGTCTTTATGCAAGGAATTTGGTAAACTAATGCAAAATGAATTTGAAATGTCCATGATGGGAGAGCTTACCTTCTTTCTTGGACTTCAAATTAAACAATGCCAAGATAGAACCTTCATAAGCCAAACAAAGTATTGCAAGGAACTACTAAAGAAGTTTGGAATGAAAAGTGCAAAGGAAATGGCAACACCAATGAGTCCAGCCTGCTGCTTGGACAAAGACGAACATGGTAAATCTATAGATGTATCCAAGTATAGAGGTATTATCGGATCCTTACTTTATCTCACTGCAAGTAGGTCAGATATAATGTTTGGTGTGTGTAAGTGCGCAAGATATCAAGCTAATCCTAAAGACTCACATCTTACTGCAGTTAAAAGAATCATGAAGTATCTTTTAGGAACAAAAGAAATGGGGTCGTGGTATCCCAAGGGATCCACTTACACAATAATAGGATATTCTGACTCTGACTTTGATGGATGCAAGTTAGATAGGAAGAGCACAAGTGGAACATGCCATTTATTAGGAAATTCCCTAGTGTCTTGGTTTAGTAAAAAGCAAACTAGTGTGGCCTTATCCACAGCTGAAGTAGAATATGTTGCAGCTGGGAGTTGTTGTGCTCAAATCCTATGGATGAAACAACAATTAATTGACTATGGTGTTCATCTAGATCGTGTACCAATAAAGTATGATAACACGAGTGCAATTAATCTAACAAAGAACCCCATCATGCATTCAAGAACCAAGCATATTGAAATTAGGCATCATTTTATCAGGGATCATATTCAAAGTGGTGATGTTGTGATTGAACATATAGATAAAACCAAGCAATTAGCTGATATATTCACCAAACCACTAAATAAGGAGAGTTTCTTCTTTATAAGAAGAGAACTTGGCATAATTGATCCTTAAAATGATTGATATCAGATGTTATTTTCTATGATATAGTCAATATGGCAAGTGAGGCAGCACAAGATTCTGAAAATTATGAAGGAAATGGGCAAAATGCTTTTATCTAGTCTCAGTTTAGACTAAGTGCCCTTAGGTGTCTATAATTCCTGTTTTTTTTATTTCAGTGTTTTGGTTGCTTTGATGTATTGCATATGCTCTGTAATAATTTATTAACAATGAATGCAAGACTGTTTTTTAGTTTGATTTCAATATTCTCCATAGTTTCTTTTTGATAATGACAAAGTGGGAGAAAGATGAACCATACAACCATTAATTCTGTCTTGCATTTGCTGTAAATTTTTTCCCTGATACCTAAGTATGAACTGCATTGAAAAGACATACTTGAACTTATAATAAATGCAAGATGACTTTTTCATGATAATGATATGATAACACTTGATTTTTGAAAGATATCAATAACACAGGGGGACGATAAAAATGACTCAAGAACCATGCTAACTGAACAGCTGCACTCTGATTTTTTAATAACTAAGATTAAGTATGGTAAGGTTTGTCATAATGAAAAAGGAGGAGTTTGTAAGACTAAGCCCTCATTCATGTTTTGATGTATGACAAACAAAGTGTATTTTGCATAAGATTTTTGACTTTGACTATGTACTTATTATGTGTTAAGTTGTATGCAAGATCACTCATGAAAAAGGAAAATCAAGGATTAAAGGATGGAAGACCGAGGACACAAAGCAATGGACAAGGACTAAAGCATCAAGCAATGAAGATCTTATACTTTAGATGCTATTGTAAAAATAGCACATTTGATTTCTTAGGTGAAGCACTTAAATTTAAGAAGATCAAGGAATCAACAAGGCAAGAGCTTAACGATGGAATAAGTCTTCATGAATGAAAATGATTTCTGAAATAAGATTTCATAAGCGCTCGTCCAACACTGGGGTAATATAAGCTCTCGTCCAACACTGGGATAATATAAGCGCTCGTCCAATAGTGGAATAATATAAGCGCTCTTCCAACAATGAAGTGATAAAAAACTGACGTCCAATGAACTACTAAAAACCTGACTTCCAATGAACTACTAAAAAGCTGACGTCCAATAAACTACCAAAGAAGCTCGCGTCTACTAAAGTGACAGAAGCTCGCGTCTAATAAAGTGACAGAAGCTCGCGTCTACTAAAGTGACAGAAGCTCGCGTCTACTAAAGTGACAGAAGCTCACATCCACTAAAGTGACAGAAGCGCGCGTCTACTGGAGTAACAAGAAGTGCTCGTCTACCAAAGTGGCATATGAAGCTCCATCCACTAAAGTACTAAATGGAGCTCGTCTACTATCCCATCCAAATGTAAATCTTAATGGCTAGATGGAAACGGTTAGTTTTCAATATGGACGCGAATTCTACAAGAACAATCAGAATCTTATTTCAAGAACGAGAATCAAGAAAACAGATTTTGTTAAATCAGATCCAAATCTGTTTAATTGATCCCAACGACTATAATTTGTTCTCTATATAAAGAGGGATCAAAGGAACACTTTTTAACACCTTACACATTCTGAAAGTGAAAATACGAAAGATTCAAAAGCTTCCAAAAGTGCTTCATCTTTGAGAGAAAAGTGTGATATTTCTTAGAACTTCAATTTTTATAATCAGACTTTTAGAGTCTTTCTACTACTCAATTCTTTTTGTGAATTAGTGTGATTAAGAGAGGGTATCTCTTAGGATTGAACAAGGATAGAGGGGATCCTTGGGTATAGAAAAGCAAGTGTGCTTTTTGGTGTGTTCTTGAGCAAGGAGGTTATCCTTGTGAATGTTGTAATTAGATATTGTAATTTCTGGTTATAGTGAAGAAAACCACAGAGGTGTGGGACTGGATGTAGGCTTACCAGAGGAGGTAGCCGAACCAGGATAAATCGGTTTGCGTGTTCTTCTCATCTCTAAACCCCATATACTTGTTATATGCACGTGTGTGTTGTGAATGAGTTTTAAGAATGCTTGTTAACTTGAATCCTTGATCTGCAATCTGTGTTAAACTTGTTGTTACTTCTTATAATTCTTCTTAACATCATTACTTGTTGCATAACCTGATTCTTGAGAATTAAAGTTGAGTGAAAACCAATTTTCTTTAAGAAAACTCTGTTTTGCTTTAAATTGTTGAAAAAGTTTTCAATATCTCAATTCACCCCCCCCCCCTCTTGAGATCGTTGCCATTACCAACAGAAGGAACAATTGGATGACATGTTAGGAAAAAAGTTTATCAGACCGAGTGCTTCACCGTGGGGAGCACCGGTGTTATTTGTTAAGAAGAAGGATGGAAGTGCGAGGTTGTGCACAGATTACAGGCAGTTGAATAAGGTGACGATTAAGAATACCGTTGCCTAGGATAGATGATTTGATGGATCAGTTGAAAGGAGCAGCAGTGTTCTCTAAGATTGATTTAAGATCTGGGTACCACCAGATCAGAGTAAGAAAGGAAGATATACCTAAGACGACTTTTAGGACGAGGTACGGGCACTATGAGTATTTAGTTATACCTTTCGGTATAACTAATGCATCAACCGTGTTCATGGATTATATGAACAAAATTTTCAGACCGTTCCTCGATAAGTTTGTTGCTGTGTTCATCGACGATATTCTTATATATTCTCGTACACGGGAAGAGCATGAGGAACATTTGAGATTGGTGTTGCGAGTGTTGAAGGATAGGCAGCTTTATGCCAAACTTTCCAAGTGTGAGTCTTGGCTGGAAAAAGTACAATTCCTAGGTCATGTGATTAATAAATAAGGAATAGTCGTAGATCCAGCTAAGGTTGAGGCAGTTCTTAAGTGGGAACGGCCTAAGTCAGTAAGTGAAGTATGGAGTTTCCTAGGACTTGCTGGATATTATCGGAGGTTAAAGAGGGATTCTCGAAGATTGCATTGCCTATGATGCAGTTAACGAGGAAAAATATAGCTTTTGTATGGACGGACAAGTGTGAACAAAGTTTTCAAAAGCTGAAGGACATGTTGACTACATCACCTGTTTTGATCTTACCAAACCCACTAGGACAGTTTGACGTATACTGTGATGCGTCATACCAAGGTTTAGGCTGTGTCTTGATGCAAGAGGGAAGAGTTGTGGCTTATGCTTCCCGATAGTTGAGAATCCATGAGAGAAATTATCCGACTCAAGATTTGGAGTTAGCAGCAATAGTGTTCGCATTAAAGATATGGCGACACTTTTTGTATGGAGCAAAGTTTAATGTCTTCAGTGACCACAAGAGCCTGAAGTATCTATTCGATAAAAAAGAATTGAATATGAGACATCGAAGGTGGATGGAGTTTATCAAAGATTATGATTTTGAATTATTGTACCATCCTAGGAAGTCAAATGTGGTAGCGGATGCTTTAAGCAGGAAGTCCTTGCACGTGTCTGCGATGATGGTTAAGTTGTTAGAATTGCTTAAACAGTTCAGGGATTTGAACTTAGAAATGGAATTGGTTGAGAATAAGATTTGCTTAAGTATGATCACTATTAGTAGTGATTTTATGAAATATCTTAAAGATAAACAAGTTCAGGATCTATACCTACAGGAAGTAAGTAGAGGAATCGATGAAGGTAAAATTTCTGAGTTTAGTAGAGGAGCAGATGGTGTGTTAAGGTTTAGAGATAGAATATTTGTGCCAGAGGATACAGAACTTAGGAAGATGATTTTAGAGGAGGCACATAAGAGTAAGTTAAGTTTCCATCCTGGATCCACAAAGATGTATCAGGATTTGAAGAAAATGTTTTGGTGGACAAGGATGAAGAAAGAAGTAGCGGAGTATGTTTTATCTTGTCTGGTGTATCAAAGCTAAGATTGAACATCAGAAGCCAACAAGATTATTACAGTCTTTAGATATCCCAGAGTGGAAATGGGATAGCATAGCTATGGATTTTGTGGTCGGATTACCACAAACTCCTAAGAAGCATGATGCGATCATTGATAGGTTGACGAAATGTGCTCACTTTTTATCTATTGGTGAAAGTTATAATTTGGAAAGGTTGACTCAGATTTACATCAAAGAAATTGTTAGATTGCATGGTGTGCCATCGAGTATTGTCTCAGACCGAGATCCTAGATTCTCATCTAGATTTTGGAGACAATTGCAAAATGCCTTGGGAACAAAGTTGAGGATGAGTTCTGCTTATCATCCCCAAAATTATGGACAGTCAGAAAGGACAATTCAGTCATTGGAGGATCTACTGAGAGCTTGTGTGTTGGAGCACACTGGCAGTTGGGATGAGTTCTTACCATTGATTGAATTTACTTATAACAATATTTTCCATAGCAGTATCGGAATGGCACCATATAAGGCTTTGTATGGCAGAAAGTGTAGGACTCCATTATGTTAGTATGAGACTGGTGAGAACCAAGTTTTGGGTCTAGATGTGGTGCAACAAACTACAGAGCAAGTCGGGAAGATACGGGAAAAGATGAAGGAATCACGGGATAGGCAAATGAGCTACAGTGACAAGAGGAGGAGACCATTAGAATTCCAGGAAGGCGATCACGTGTTTTTGAGAGTTACTCGGAAAACTGGAATTGGAAAAGCTATAAAATCCAGAAAACTTACTCCTCGATTCATTGGACCTTTTCAGATTCTTCGACGAATTGGTCCAGTAGCTTACCAAATTGGCTTACCACCCAATCTTTCCAACCTTCATGATGTCTTTCACGTTTCTCAGTTGAGAAAGTATTATCCTAATCCTTCACATGTCATTGAGTCTGAGTCTATACAACTACGAGTGAATCTAGAGTATGAGGCTTTACCTGTAAGGATAGCAGATAGACGGATTAAGGAGCTTCGCGGTAGACAAATTCCTTTGGTTAAGGTCGTATGAGATGAAACTACTGGAGATGCTACTTGGGAACGTGAGGAGGATATGCAACAACAATATCCACAACTTTTCTAAGGTACGTAAATTCCGAGGACGAAATTTTCTTTCAAGAGGGGTAGTAATGTAACAGCCTGATTTTAATTATGTTGTTCAATCGGTTAAAATATAAATAATTATATTTTAATATGAGAGTTAGAAAGTGTTTTTGAATAAAATAAAATCATATTCATAGTCTACTTTATGGTAGAAGGTTGTGGTAAAATTTTGGGTTGAAAATTCAGACGAAACCATGTCTGTGTTTTTACTAACAGTAAAAGTTTACTGAGCAGGAAACCTAATTTTGACTCATGAACGAAATGGTTAGTGTTTTTGTCGTGTTTCCAATGACTTACTAATTTTAGAAATTTTACGTTCGAAATTAAAATATAATATTTTATCCGGGTAAAAACTTCGAGGATTACGATCGGAAACTTTAGTCGGATAAATAATGGAGCAGAATGGAGAGCTGAGGTGACTGAAGTGACTTGATGGACTAAAGTCACATGTCACATCCAAGAAAGTAATCACGACGTTTTGAAATTAATAGTATTTTAATCAAAAAACCCATTAATCTCTCTCCTAACCAACCAAACATGTCCTAACCCAAACTTGGCCTCCAAGTTCTCTCATATCCTTCTCCCACACGCCTCTCTCTCTCCCATCTCTATATATTCATTCATTTTCTTCATTCATGGTTTACACTCTCAAAAACCTCATTTTCTTACTTCAACCTTCATTGGATTTCTTCAAGAGCTCATCTTCTTCCTCATTTTGCTTCAAGCTTCAAGGGTAACATTTCTTTATCCTACTCATATATGTTATTTCATTCACTTATTTGTTGAGTTAATGTCATTTTCTTCCATTTATCATTCTTAGATCCATAACTTCTAAAATCTCTAGAAAATTATAGAAAAATCATAAAAATGTGAAACCAATTTCTAGATCAAGTTATGATCTCTATTTTCATCATCTAAGAACATGTGAGCAAAATCATTTTCCTTCCTATAGATCTAAACATGGCCGAACCTATGTCTGTAACACCATGTTTTTCGTATGCTTCTTTATCAGTAAATACATGCTTTAATGAGTTTATTTTTGATAAAATCCAGAGGATGATTTTATTTAAAATAAAATCATTTTCTTGTGTTCTTTTACCGTATGAAGTCACAGTAAAATTTTCGGTCGAAAATTCAGACGAAAACTGGTCTGGGTTCTCACTGCCAGTACAAGTTTACTGAGCTAGAGACAAAATTTTAATTCGTGAACGAGATGGTTAGTGTTTTTATGATGTTTTGTGTGGGTTTGGAGTTTTTTTAAAAATCTTGTTCGGGGCCAAATCTTAGGGATTTCCCATGCGAAATCGTCGGGAAATACGATCGGGGAAGTCATCCGATACGCAATGGAGCAAAGCACCAAGAGGATGAAGTGACTTAATGTGAAGGCTATGACACACCTCAAAAAGTGAATCTTGACTTTTTTTTCCAAATCTCACTTTTTCATCTTTCTCTCTCCAATCACATCACATCACCTTAACTCCTTATCCTCTCTACAAGCAACACACCTTCTTTCTTCTCTTCTTCTTCCTCTCAAAACCGTGACCCTCTCCCTTATTCTATATAAATACTCTTCATTTCCACGATTCATCACTTTCCTCCATTTCTTACATTTTCACTTTACTACATTTCTTCTTCTTCTTCTTCTCTCTTACAAAGTTTACATTTTTATCAAGATTTTCCCTTAGAGTTCTTCATCAAAGTTGTTTATCTTGTTAAGGGTAATACTTCTATGTAATTCTTTTTCAAAGTTTCATCTTTTATTTCAAATTTTTCTTCATACGTTCTTTATGTGCTTTTAACTTCTAAAATCTCTCAAAAATGGTAGAAAACTCCTTTTGAGTTGAAACCGCTTTCAATATTCTTGTATTTACTCATACTATCACATACTAAAAGGTTGTGTAAAACAAAGTTTCCTAACCTATTCTTTCTAAGGAGGCCGAAACCATGTATATGGTTTAGGTGAATCTTGTTTCAACTTTTACATATATGAGTTTGTATTTGAGTTTCATTTCCAAGATGATCGTGGACCAAAGATCCTTTATGTTAAAGGATGCTATACCTAAGTGATTGGAAAGTTTGAAGATTTGTTTTCCAAAATGATCATGGACCAAGGCTCCTTTATGTTAAAGGATGCTATGTCTAAGTGATTGGAAAGTTTAAAGATTTGTTTTCCAATATGATCATGGACCAAGGCTCCTTTATGTTAAAGGATACTATGACTAAGTGATTGGAAAGTTTAAATATTTGTTTTCCAAAATGATCATGGACCAAGGCTCCTTTATGTTAAAGGATGCTATGTCTAAGTGATTGTAAAGTTTAAAGATTTTTACTCTATTTTTATGTAAAGACCAAAACCAATGAGTTTTAAGGCATTGTTGTTTAAGTTTTGTTTTCCAAAATGATCATGGATTAAGGCTCCTTGACATAGGAGGATGCTAAGTCCAAGAGATTGGAAAGTTTGAAGATTTCTAACCCCTATTTCTTGAAAAGGCCAAAACCTTCAATGTTTATGGCAAAGATGTTGAGTTTTATTTTCCAAAGTGATCATGGACTAAAAAGCTCCTTATGTTAAAGGATGCTATGTCTAAATGATTGGAAAGTTTAAAATATTTTCTTGCTTTATTTTCCTATGATGGCCGAATGTAACATTTGACCTAGGATGTGTTATTTTATTTTGTTTTCCAAGATGATTATGGATTAAAGCTCCTTCATGTTAAAGGATGCTATGTCCAAAAGATTGGATGATTTAATGATCTCTAGCCTCACAAACTTGTTAAGGTCGAACCTAAGAGTTCATGGTCTAAGACATTTGATTTTTCCATTTTCCGAAATGATCATGGTTTCAAGCTCCTTACTATGTATGAATGATAACCTAAAGAGATTGGAAGGTTTAGAAATTCCTAACCTATTTACCTAAGCTTGACCGAAACCCAAAGTCAAGTACTTAGTGGGATTTTTAATGCAACCTTGTTAAAAGATTGTTGTTTGCGAACTTCTAGCACTTAAGGATCATAGATCCAAGAGTCGCATAAATTTCGGAAACCTCTAATCCTAGTTTATTGTATGAACCGAACCAATACCTTGTGGTTATTGTTTTCGAGTGATTTTTAACTCATGATTTTATGTTGGTAACCTTATACTTCCATCACCGGAGAAGCGAGGACGTTCGTGAACCTTCTTTTCAAATCCAAACTCTTAACTCCGACGTGAGGTAAGAGGGGATTTCCTAAAGATATTCAATAATTGTATGCATGTGTGTAGGTGTTTAACTGGATATTTATATGTTGATTGAAATTACTTGGTTATTTAATGTACTTGAACTGCTATGCTATTATCTGATGTTGAACTGTGCTTGTTCTAAATGTTATAATGCATATCTGTGATAAACTGCTTTCAACTGTGATATTATCATTGAACTGAGAATATATACTATTGTTGATTGAAAGTTTGCTAAGCCAGACTTGTGTATGTGCTCCACTGTTATAAGGATTAAAAACCTTAATAAGCTTTGAAGATGAAGGGATTGGTGTTTTTTTCCAAAAGCTCATTAACTTAAAGTACTTGTTTAAAAGGTTGAAATGGTTTTGGTGAACTCTTGTTATATAAGAGAAAAATCCTTTTCAAATTATGTGTCTTCAAGTGAAAACTTTAAAGCTTATTTGGCAATATCCTATTGGGGATTTTCAAAGATAAAAGTATTCCAAAGATGCTTTATAAAAGATTTTCAAAGAAAAGGTTTTCTCCTAAATGTTTTAGAAACTTTCCGATAGCATAGATAGGTTATCGAGGATTCGGTTTTGAATTTGATTTTCACTGAACGAAAAATAAGTACTCAAGAAAGAGAATCTAGTATACGAGACGTCACCTCTAGTATTCAGTTATACGCATGTGATCTTGGATCAGTGTTAATTCGGGGCCATGAGTCCTATTCATTATGTTTTGGACTGAGGGTCCAATTCTCGAAATTGAGGACAGTGCATTCTGATTTCGTTGTGGTGGACTGTGTGACCTAATCACGTTGTTGTGGACTGTGTGTCCTAATCACGTTGTTGTGGACTGTATATCCTAACCACGTTGTGATGAACATTGTTAAAGGTGAATGTTGTTTTCTACGACCACAACCCTTGACTGTGGCATCGTTCTCGGGTGTTGTGATTGAGCATTCGGACTGTGTGTCCTATGCTTTTAAGTTTTCAAGTGATGGGGAAATGATGATTAAGTCGTTAGCTTTTAGCTGCGACAGCGAAAAAGAATGACCACAAAGAAAACCTTTTAAATAAAATATTTTATCATGTGCATTTCCCCAGGCAGACGTGTTTTCTTATATATCAGATACAAGGTGGTATCTGGGAGTCTGTCCATGTGACCGGTTCAGAGGCACATGTGACGTTGCTCGTCCTGAGACCTTAAATCCATGAGGGTATGGAGGCAACTGCCCGGTGGGCTAGAGATTGACCAACTCTAATTCTTCTCGAGTGAAACACGGTGTTGAGATCTCACGAAATTAGGATAGAGCCTGATATTGAAGTGTCGTGTACATTTTTGAAAATTGATTGTGCGGGCTTGAGATCCCTTGATATAACACGGTTATATTATGATTATGCATGATTTAACTGTTGACTTGATTATGTGTTGCATGTATCATGTATATGGTTGTTGTGGGATATATCTTATGACGGTATCTCACTCTTGCATATCTATATGTTCTTTTCCTTTTCTTGTATCGGTATATGTACCTGCTTTAGATGGAACCCAACGTTCCCCTAGCACCCTCGATTTCGAGGAATAAGGTGTTCAACGAGGCTGGGCTAGTGAGGAACTGGACGGTGAGCGATGATGCGACGACAGCTACATATCAGGGACCGATTACAATGATGGAGTCTAATGCCAACGGAGAACCAATCCGGAGGATTCACACGATCGAGACACGAACAGTGGCACTTCCACCTCCCTGGTTGTACCTTCATACTCTACAGATGGATGGACTTCTTCATCCACACGTTGAGCCGGAGGAACCTATCAAGGGGGACCCTGAAGAGGATCCCGAAGAGGATCCGGAGGAGGAGCCTCTTGAGTTGGTAGGCGACTGGTGGGAGGACGACCTAGAGGTAGAGTACCATCCACAGGACCCCGGAGAGGACGATGTTCCTATCGACGATGGTGGTGAGGTTATCGATCCGAAGTCCGATATCTCATCTGGAGGTAGTGTTTGTGGCCACTCAGGCTGTAGGAGACTTTGGTGATCGTCGTCGACTTTTTGGAGTAGTTCTGTTTGTCCCTGGCATTTTAGAGTCACCTTTTTAGTTCAGTACCAAGATTCCTCATTCCCAGTTTGATGTTTTCATTTTACCTATTTCTTCAGTAACCTTATATAAAAGGTTATTTTTCCGAAGGCGACCAGCATTTTAAATAAGTTTTTTTTTCCGCAACGGGTAACCATGTGACGCAGGGTTTAGGGTGTCGCATTAGTTGGTATCAGAGCTTGTCGAGCCTTTCGGGAATGTTTGGGTTTAGGTCTGTTGTGTTGAAGTTGTGTTTTCTCTGTCTGGATGTTGTTTGAATTACTTCTTTGAGGTAATGTTTGATAACCCGTGGTTCACATCCCTTTTCTGGCTGTTATCTGACTGCTTGTGTGGTATAGGTCAGTATGAACCAGAGAGGTGCTCGCGGACGTGGACGAGGCTACGGAGGAATGGATTTCGCTGCCCAAGCACTAGCTGACATGGCTGCTACCATAGCTCTTCGGACGGCTAATGCTGCTGCCCAGAACCAACAGGAGCAACAAAGGGCAGAACAAGCTGCGGAGGGAAGGCATCTAGACGCTTTCCGACGTCAGAATGCATCGCAGTTTGATTGGGATGTGGATCCAATAAAGGCTGACCTTTGGATTTATGAGCTAGAGAAGATCTTCGATCTGGTACACACTCCAGAGGAATCTAAGGTACCCTATTTCGTGTTCCAGCTAGTGGGCGATGCTGAGTACTGGTGGAAGGGCACCAGACAGTTGTTGGAGGCTAAGCACCAGGCGATCACTTGTGGAGTATTTCATGGCAAGTTCCTAGACAAATACTTTCCTCAGAGTGCCCGAAAAGAGAAGGAGCAGGAGTTCATGAGGCTGAGTCAGCGGGACCTGACAGTAGGGGAGTATGCGGCGAGGTTTGAATCCCTTGCCAAGTATTTCCGTTTCTTTCAAGACAATCCCGGTGAGGAATGGAAGTGTGAGCAGTTTGAAGCCGGCCTGCGCTTCGAGATTAAAGAATCGGTATTGTCGTTGGAGATCAGGAACTTCCAAGAACTAGTGGAGAAGTGCCGGAAAATTGAGATGATGCGCAGAGGAAAGGATAACAAGGGAAGCGCACGAGGACCTGTTCGTCCTAAGAGCCAAAATCAAGGCCAGAATTCAAAATGGAAGCAGAACCAGAGGAAGTCGTATCACTGGGCATCTAGCTACAACCAGAAACAACAACAAGCTCGTCCCAGTGTTTCGGGGACAGGAAGTGGAGGCCAGAGAAACAACAATCAAGGCCAAGAACGAAGATGCTTCAGATGTGGAGATCCGAGCCACCTGGCCAATGCTTGCCCAAAGAAGGATTACAAGTGTAACAATTGTGACCGCGTGGGACACTTTGCAAAGGAGTACCGTGCACTGAAGAGGGAGCATTATGTCAACCATGCCAGAGTAAACAAGTCAATCGTTAAGGGAAGAGTGTATACAATGAGTGGTACTGAGGCATCGAACTCCGCTGATCTTGTGCAAGGTAAGTGCGATATTGCTGGTATTCTCTTGTTTGTACTTTTCGATTTAGGCGCAACTCATTCTTTTATTTCGATGGATCGTGTGAAAATTATAGACTTGCCTGTTTCTTCCTTGCCATATAATCTGATTGTTTCTACCCCAACTGCTGAACCCGTGACTGTTAATTCTGTTTGCTTAAACTGTCCTATCATCGTTCAGAATAGACATTTCCTTGTAGACTTGATTTGTTTGCCTTTAGTATAGTTAGATGTAATCTCAGGCATGGATTGGTTATCTTTCAACCATATCCTAATAGATTGTGCTCATAAAACCTTAATCTTTAGGGAGGAGATTTCTGGATTTTTATCTGCTAGTCAGGTAAGAGCTTCTTTGAAAGAAGGAGCTCAAGGTTACATGCTGCTGTTTTCCTTGGACGTCGAGAGTGAGTTTGACTTGGAATCCGTACCTATCGTTCGAGAGTTTCCGGAGGTTTTCCCTGAGGATATACCTGGATTGCCACTTGTTCGGGAGATCGTGTAACACCCTGTATTTCGCTATTTTAAATAATAGTAATACATATAAATATGTTTATAAATTTATTTTAGTTTTAGAAAATTATTTTAATTAAACGGAGTTTACTACTCAATCCTACTTGAACGTAGGAAGCTACAACTGAAAATTAGGTTGGAAAGTCAGGTGAAACCCGGCCCGCGAATTCCATTGACAGTATAATTATACTGCTCAAAAGACCTAATTTTAATTCGTGAACGAAAGACTTAAGTTTAGTATTTTATTTAATACAATTCTGTATTTTTAGATTTATTTTGGAAAAAAATAAATAATTTACATTTTTCGAGCGAAACGCGTAATCGAGTAGACGACGGAGGGGATTTCGGAGTTTCTCAGAACCGATAGAGGGTTTATCTTAGGATTTTGAGATGATTCAAGGGGATGAATCATATTTTTAAGTCTAGAAGGTTTTTCAGGGTTAAATAGAAAATTTATGAATTTTACGCTTAAGCCCCTGAACTTTCTGTTAATTACCCTTTTGTCCCTAAGTTAGTTTCTAAGTTATTTTTAAGTCAATTGGGCTAGAATCCTTGTTCCCAATCTCAAATAGTCGTGGCTTAGAAGCCCAAAATTTTCTAGTTCATGGATTGATTCCATAGAGCCTATTTGAAACTATACAAGTTCCTATGTTAAGCTTAATGCTTAAATCTTCAAGTGGGCCCCACAAAAATGAAACCAGGCCTAAATTGAGAAAGCCCATGCGCAAGCCCATAAGGATTGATGTCTGCCATCATTTTGTTGGATGAATCAAGATTTTTCTAGAGTGTTCCACAATTTTCCACATTTTTCTACATCATCCTTGATTATTCTTCAAAGTAGGTTTGGTAGAGTTTTTGTTTATCAAAGTAGCCTTGGCCGAATCTATCAAAGTAGGTTTGGTAGAGTTTTTGTTCATGGTTTTCATTAATGATCTTGTTAATCAAGCTATTAGTATGTATGCTTAATAAATCCAAGTTGGTTTATTAAACTAAGAACCCTAACCCTATGAACATGTTGAGGCCGAATCCTTGTATAAAAGAGATAGGAAGTTTTGAGTTTCAACTTTAGTTGTTTAGTCACTAATCCATGATTTAGGTTAATCAAGGATCATTAATCTATGACTTAATCATGATTAGGAATTTTAAGGATTTTGAACCCTAAAAGTCAGCCCTTGGCCGAAACCCTAACCCTAAAGGTTAGAGGATTTTATTTCAAATTTTAGTCTTGTAATAAGTAATCTAGGTTAGTTAAGACTCTAGTAACTAGGATCCAAAAGATAGCATTAAGAAGATAATCCTAAACCTATTTTCTAAGTCTTGGCCGAACCTAGCCCTAAAATGTCATAGATGGGTGTTAGTTGATTAATTATAATTATGTTGTTTGGTTGAAGGTGGTTGTGTTAACTCGTGGCGGGATGACGAGGATCGTCGTGTACGTGTTTCCGGTGCAAACTCGGGTGGGAGAAAGAACCATTCCATCGTCGGAACTGATAAGTAGTATATAACTTATAATAATGGTGTAGGGCGACCTAAACCCTACTAGTGGTCGAGTAATCGACAATACCAAAATCGTATTGAAATCTTTTACGTAAAACCAATGACGATTTGGGAATTGTAGGTTTATCGCCTTCGGTTAATTATTCATATTTGAGGATGTTTGAATTATTTACTTTTGACTGTTTGTGATACGTTGGTTGAGGTATTCCATCTGCATGTGACGTATTGTTTCGATGTTTGAATAATTGTGATAGTGAGGATGTTTGCTGTCTGTCACGGCCGTGATGGTTGTCATGGCCAGGCCGTGACAGGTTCTGTGTTATAGGATCCTTGTCTTTGCTGTCTGTCACGGTCGTGATGGCTATCACGGCCAGGCCGTGACAGAATCTGACTTGCCTTGGTTGCCTGTCACGGCCGTGACTTTGTTAATTATTTTGTTGTGATAAATTGCCTTATATGATATTGAAATGTTTGAATATTCTGTTGATTAATATGTTATGCATGATCTGTCTGGGTTTAATACTATGCTTAGATGATTTTAAGGAAAGATATATATTGCTCGGAAGTATTTCGTTTGGGGTGAGAGTTTTGAATATGAATTAGAGGTGCCTCGCTATGAAATGATGTGATATAGAATGTAAGTGGAAGTTATGAGGAAAAGCTTGAGGTACTAGGTTGTTATTGATAAAAGTCAGTGAGAATCATGTGTTGCATTGTTGTTCATAACCGTGTATTTGAGATACACGAGGTCCGAAGTTGTTGTAGACCGTTCCAAATTAGAATTTAAGTTGTGCAACTATAGTGTCATTGCTATGCATGAGCACCCTTGACAGAGTGAGAGAGAGAATCAGGGTGTACACCGACGGTACTGTGCAGCTTTAGTGTCATTGCTTTGCATGAGCATTCCTACCATGGATGAGAATGTGCACCGGCGTGGGGAACGTGTCACTTGGACGACTGACTGGCATCCCTAACAAGGGATGTGTGACAGGAGTAGTAGTGGCCACGTCAGCATAAAGGTCTAGTTGCATGAGTTGAAGGGTAGAGGATGATATTATAAACTATGGATGATTGCAAATTGTGAGTGATGCATGTCTGTGACTGTTATTGTATTATATGCTATGAATCTTTTCCACTTATGATGATAGAACTGTTTCTTATCTCCCTATTTCTGTATTTTTGGTGTATGTCTACTTTGTTACGTTAGAAGACCATATGGACGACTATGTTACGGAGGAGATGGATGGAACCCCATACGAGACGGAGATTGTTGAAGAGTTGAACGACGTTCCGTATGAAGTTGACGATGAAGAACAACCTACTGATTCTAACAATGTGGCGTAGTTAGTTTAAGGCCAGTGAGTCACATAAGATGTTTTATTTCCGTTAGTTATAAGCATGTTGTGTAAAATAAAGGATACTTTTGTGTGTATTTATGTAAAATAGTTTGGTGTGTTGTATATTTGTAGAAGTTATCTTATTATTAATTAAGTTTTTAATTTTTACGTATTTTCAACATTAAAGGCGCGATTAAGTAAATAAATAATTAAGGATTTAATGTAATAATACAATGGGGCACATCGGGGTGTCTCATTTGGTGGTATCAGAGCAGTTCGATTCTAATCAGACTGTGAGGTCTAGGAGGTTGTTACTGGCCATGTCTAGTTGAGTCCACATCGGATTTTTACTATGCTTAGGAGATGGGTAGTGTGTCCGAATCCGACGCGATAAATGACATTAGTGTGGCATATGGTATTTATATACTTGTCTATGTGGTAGTATATGTCATACTGATAAGAGCGAATGATTTCTTTTAAAGAATCATGGCTCGTGGAAGAGGACGTCCGATCGTCAGTGATGACAGAACTCCTGAAAGAATTGTTGGAGATAACAATGTGGAAAATAATCAGACCGGAAGTGGAGGAGAGTCATCTGAGACTCAAGATACCATGAAAAACATAGTTACTGCTCTGTTGTTACAAACACAAACAGAATCTTTGAGATGCTACTGAGATGAACAAAGAATAGCAGGAACAACGAATCAAAGGAGAGAGACACTGCAGTGAAGATGCCAGAATGGCTACTTTCCTGAAAGGGAAGCCACCTCAATTCCGAGGAGATTATGATCCAGAGAAGTCAGAATGGTGGATACAAGAGATCGAGAAGATATTCGATACCATGCGCTGCAGAGAGGATAGGAAAGTGACGTATGCTGCCTTCTTGCTAACTGGAGGAACAGAGTCTTGGTGGAGAGGCAAGCGAAGATTACTGGATGCCGAAGGCAGAGTTATCAACTGGCAGCTGTTCAGTGACTGCTTCTTTGAGAAGTATTTTCCGCGTCTAGTTCGACGTGAGAAAGAAAGGGAATTCATGAGTCTCAAACAGGGCAACATGGCTGTTGGTGATTATGCATCACGATTCGAGGCTCTGATTAAGTATTCCGAATTTTATCATAGATTACCAGATGAAGATTGGCAATGTAGAAGGTTTGAGGAAGGACTCCGACATGAACTCCAGAGGGCTATAGTATCTCTTGATATCCAAAGTTTTCCAGAGCTAGTGGAACGATGCAGTGCGATCGAAAGTCTAGATCTGAGGCTGGCTGAGCAGAAACAATTAAGGAGTGGGGGTCCTACTCGACCGGGTTTTCAGAGGCGAGGAGGTAGTAACTCTCAATGGAGACAGAGACCGTATGCCTGACCGGTCAGAACACCAAGACCAAAGATCGATGGTTAGAACTGGTCAACAGCAGCAAGGTTTATCTTGTTTCAGATGTGGAGGACCGCATTATCTTAGAGACTACAGGGAGCGACCTGGTTGTTTTCACTGTGGGAAAATAGGTCATGGCCCGAGATTGCAGACAGCAGGCTAGGCGACCGTCGATAGCTGCAGGAAGAGGAAATGGAGGCAATAGGGGTGGAGCTGGGAGAGGAGTAATATCAGCAGGGCAACATGGAGCAAGACCTCAGGCCACTGGAAGAGTGTTTACCGTGAAGGGAGCTGAATACTCTCAATCTGCTGATCTTATACAAGGTATGTGTTTGATAGCTGGTAGACTCTCGTACGTGTTATTTGACTCAGGCGCTACACATTCATTTATTTCGTATGAGTGTGTGGATCAATTAAAATTAACTGTTTCTCAATTACCTTATACCCTTACAATATCTACTCCAACTAGTAATCCTTTGACTACTATGTCTATTTGTTTACAGTGTCCTATATTTGTTGAGAATAGGACATTTATTGTAGACCTTGTCTGTTTGCCTATGCAACAGATAGATGTTATTCTTGGCATGGATTGGCTTTCGGCTAACCATGTAATGCTAGACTGTTCTAGTAAGACCTTATCATTTCTTGAGTCTTCTAGTATAGTCTCTGCCAATGAAGGAGTATCCATGAGGGGTGACGATTCTTGGCAATACGTGATATTGTTCGCGGTGGAAACTATTGAGACCCCTAGTATATATTCTATGCCTATTGTGAGAGAGTTTCCTGAAGTTTTCCTTAACGACGTTCCAGGCTTACCACTAGAACGAGAAGTGGAATTCACCATAGATCTTGTACCAGGGACAGGACCTATATCTATGGCGCCTTATCGGATGTCACCTATAGAATTGGCGGAGTTGAAGAAACAGTTGGATGATATGTTGGGAAAAGAGTTCATAAGGCCGAGTGTTTCACCATGGGGAGCTCCAGTGTTGTTTGTTAAGAAGAAAGATGGAAGTGCTAGGTTGTGCACAGATTATAGACAGTTAAACAAGGTAACAATTAGGAATAAGTATCCGTTGCCTAGGATAGATGATCTGATGGATCAATTGAAAGAAGCCGCAGTATTTTCCAAGATTGATTTGAGATCTGGATACCATCAGATTAGAGTAAAGAAGGAAGATATACTAAAAACGGCTTTTAGAACAAGGTATGGACATTACGAGTATTTAGTTATGTCGTTCGGTGTGACTAACGCGCCAGCAGTGTTCATGGATTATATGAACAGGATATTTAGACCGTTTCTTGATAAGTTTGTGGTTGTATTCATCAACGACATCCTTATTTATTCTCGTACCTGGGAAGATCATGAGAAACATTTAAGGATAGTGCTGCAAGTTTTGAAGGATAGGCAGCTTTATGCTAAACTTTCCAAGTGCGAGTTTTGGATGGAAGAAGTCCAATTTCTAGGCCATGTGATCACCAAGGAAGGTATAACAGTAGAACCAGCAAAGGTTGAGGCAGTTCTAAAATGGGAACGGCCTAAGTCAGTAAGTGAAGTACGAAGTTTTCTAGTGTTAGCTGGATATTATCGGAGGTTTATAGAGGGTTTCTCGAATATTGCGTTGTCTATGATGCAGTTGACGAGGAAAAATACAGCTTTTGTATGGACGGACAATTGTGAGCAGAGTTTCCAAAAGCAGAAGGAAAGGTTGACTACATCACCTGTGTTGACTTTACCGGATCCATTAGGACCGTTTGACGTATACTGTGATGCGTCATACCAAGGTTTAGGTTGTGTTCTAATGAAAGATGGAAGAGTGGTGGCTTATGCTTCCCGACAATGGAGAATTCATGAGAGGAACTATCCGACTCATGATTTGGAATTAGCAGCCATAGTGTTCGCATTAAAAATATGGCGACACTTTCTATATGGAGCAAAATTTAATGTTTACAGTGACCATAAAAGTCTGAAGTATCTTTTCGACCAAAAGGAGTTGAATATGAGACAACGAAGATGGATGGAGTTTATCAAAGATTATGAGTTTCATTTACTATACCATCCTGGGAAGGCAAATGTAGTAGCGGATGCCTTGAGTAGGAAATCATTGCATGTGTCCGCAATGATGGTTAAAGAGTTGGAATTATTGGAACAGTTCAGAGATTTGAACTTAGGAATGGAGTTGGTTGAGGATAAAATTTGCTTAGGTATGATCACTATGAGTAGTGATTTTATGAGAGATCTTAAGGATAAACAGGCTCAGGATCCATATTTACAGGAGATAAGTAGAGGTATAGATGAAGGTAAAAAATATGAGTTTAGTAGAGGAACAAATGGTGTACTGAGGTTTAGGGATAGAATATGTGTGCCCGAGGATTTAGAACTTAGGAAGTTGATATTAGAAGAAGCACATAAGAGTAAGTTGAGTATTCATCCTGGATCCACTAAAATGTATCAGGATTTAAAGAATTTGTTTTGGTGGACGAGGATGAAGAAAGAGGTAGCCTAGTATGTTTTATATTGCCTGGTGTGTCAGAAGGCTAAGATAGAGCATCAAAAGCCAGCTGGTTTATTGCAATCATTAGATATCCCAGAACGGAAATGGGATAGCATCGCTATGGATTTTGTGGTTGGACTACCACGAACTCCTAAGAGACATGATGCGATTTGGGTTATCATTGATAGGTTGACGAAGTGTGCTCACTTCTTACCTATGGGTGAAAGCTATAGTTTGGAGAAGTTGACCCAAATTTACATCAAAGAAATTGTTAGGTTGCATGGTGTGCCATCGAGCATTGTTTCAGACCGAGATCCTAGATTTACATCTAGATTTTGGAGACAGTTGCACCATGCTTTAGGGACCAAGTTGAGGATGAGTTCTGCTTATCATCCCCAAACGGATGGACAGTCAGAAAGGACGATTCAATCATTGGAGGACCTTTTAAGAGCTTGTGTTTTGGAACACACTGGCAGTTGGGATGAGTTCTTGCCATTGATTGAATTTACTTACAACAATAGTTTTCACAGTAGTATAGGAATGGCACCATATGAGGCTTTGTATGGTAGGAAGTGTAGGACACCGTTATGTTGGTATGAGATTGGTGAAAATCAAGTCTTGGATCTAGATGTGGTGCAACAGACTACGGAACAAATTAGGAAGATAAGGGAAAAGATGAAGGAAGCACAGGATAGGCAAAGGAGCTACAGTAACAAGAGAAGGAGACCTTTAGAATTCCAGGAGGGCGATCACGTGTTTTTGAGAGTCACTCCAAAGACCGGAATTGGCAGGGCTACGAAAACTAGAAAACTTACTCCCAGATTCATCGGACCTTTCCAGATTATTCGAAGGATTGGTCCAGTAGCTTATCATATTGCTTTACCACCTAATCTTGCTAACCTTCATGACGTCTTTCACGTGTCTCAGTTGAGAAAATATTATCCTGATCCTTCACATGTTATTGAGTCTGAGTCTATTCAATTGCGAGAGAATCTAGAGTATGAGGCTCTACCTGTAAGGATAGCAGATAAAGAGATTAAGGAGCTTCGTGGCAGACAAATTCCTTTGGTTAAGGTCATATGGGATGAAACTACTGGAGATGCTACTTGGGAGCGTGAAGCAGATATGCAACAATGATATCCACATCTTTTCTGAAGTTTGAGGACGATTTTTTTTTTAAGTGGGGTAGTAATGTAACACCCTGTATTTCGCTGTTTTAAATAACAGTAATACATATAAATATGTTTATAAATTTATTTGAGTTTTAGAAAATTATTTTAATTAAACGGAGTTTACTACTCAATCCTACTTGAACGTAGGAAGCTACAACTGAAAATTAGGTTGGAAAGTCAGGTGAAACCCGGCCCGCGAATTCCATTGACAGTATAATTATACTGCTCAAAAGACCTAATTTTAATTCGTGAACGAAAGACTTAAGTTTAGTATTTTATTTTATACAATTTTGTATTTTTAGATTTATTTTGGAAAAAAATAAATAATTTACGTTTTTCGAGCGAAACGCGTAATCGGGTAGACGACGGAGGGGATTTCGGAGTTTCACAGAACCGATAGAGGGTTTATCTTAGGATTTTGAGATGATTCAAGGGGATGAATCATATTTTTAAGTCTAGAAGGTTTTTCAGGGTTAAATAAAAAATTTATGAATTTTACGCTTAAGCCCCTGAACTTTCTGTTAATTACCCTTTTGTCCCTAAGTTAGTTTCTAAGTTATTTTTAAGTCAATTGGGATAGAATCCTTGTTCCCAATCTCAAATAGTCGTGGCTTAGAAGCCCAAAATTTTCTAGTTCATGGATTGATTCCATAGAGCCTATTTGAAACTATACAAGTTCCTATGTTAAGCTTAATGCTTAAATCTTCAAGTGGGCCCCACAAAAATGAAACCATGACCAAACTAACCCAGCCCATGTGCAAGCCCATAAGGATTGATGGCTTCCCTCATTTTGTTGGATGAATCAAGATTTTTCTAGAGTGTTCCACAATTTTCCACATTTTTCTACATCATCCTTGATTATTCTTCAACATTCTTGAGTTTTCTTCAACTTTCATGATTTGTATTAAAATATCTATGACACAAAATCAGCCAACTTTGGTCAAGATAAGCTTGCATTAAATGTGGCAAAATCATCATCATGACACTTTATTGACAATTTGCAAACTAGTCCTTCAACTTTTCGAATCTTTGCAAATTGGTCCTTAGAACTTAATTGCATTTGAATCCTTTAGCAAGACAACTCATCATCATCTAGAGTCTTCCCAAGATGGCGCCACTATCTCTATAAATACCATACTATCACTTTTCACTTAGTTTCTATTGCCTTTGTGTTGAAAAACCCATAAAGTTCATAAGTCCTTTAGTGTAGATTTGTGAAGTAAGTTTCTTGGATTTCCTTTGTCTTTGATTTTCAAGAGGTAAATCCTAATCTTCTTCCTTGATCATGCCTATGTTCTTTATCAAGTTTCTTGATTCAAAGTTTGTTTTATATGTGTTCATCATTTTCAAGTTTCTAACCCTAGCACTTTGAAAAATCATAATAAATTCTAGAAAAATCTAATGATGATGAAACTACTTTCTATCTTCTTGATATCATGCATATTATCTAAATCTAAGAGAATGATGTAATCAAAAATTTCTTTCCTAAAAACCTAGCCTTGGCCGAATCTATCAAAGTAGGTTTGGTAGAGTTTTTGTTCATGGTTTTCATTAATGATCTTGTTAATCAAGCTATTAGTATGTATGCTTAATAAATCCAAGTTGGTTTATTAAACTAAGAACCCTAACCCTATGAACATGTTGAGGCCGAATCCTTGTATAAAAGAGATAGGAAGTTTTGAGTTTCAACTTTAGTTGTTTAGTCACTAATCCATGATTTAGGTTAATCAAGGATCATTAATCTATGACTTAATCATGATTAGGAATTTTAAGGATTTTGAACCCTAAAAGTCAGCCCTTGGCCGAAACCCTAACCCTAAAGGTTAGAGGATTTTATTTCAAATTTTAGTCTTGTAATAGGTAATCTAGGTTAGTTAAGACTCTAGTAACTAGGATCCAAAAGATGGCATTAAGAAGATAATCCTAAACCTATTTTCTAAGTCTTGGCCGAACCTAGCCCTAAAGTGTCATAGATGGGTGTTAGTTGATTAATTATAATTATGTTGTTTGGTTGAAGGTGGTTGTGTTAACTCGTGGCGGGATAACGAGGATCGTCGTGTACGTGTTTCTGGTGCAAACTAAGGTGGGAGAAAGAACCATTCCATCGTCGGAACTGATAAGTAGTATATAACTTATAATAATGGTGTAGGGCGACCTAAACCCTACTAGTGGTCGAGTAATCGACAATACCAAAATCGTATTGAAATATTTTTCGTAAAACCAATGACGATTTGGGAATTGTAGGTTTATCGCATTAGGTTAATTATTCATATTTGAGGATGTTTGAATTATTTACTTTTGACTGTTTGTGATACGCTGGTTGAGGTATTACATCTGCATGTGACGTATTGTTTCGATGTTTGAATAATTGTGATAGTGAAGATGTTTGCTGTCTGTCACAACCGTGATGGTTGTCATGGCCAGGCCGTGACAGGTTCTGTGTTGTAGGATCCTTGTCTTTGCAATCTGTCACGGGCGTGATGGCTATCACGGCCAGACTGTGACAGAATCTGACTTGTCTTGGTTGCCTGTCACGGCCGTGATGGCTATCACGGCCAGGCCGTGACAGAGTCTGACTTTGTTAATTATTTGGTTGTGATAAATTACCTTATATGATATTGAAATGTTTTAATATTCTGTTGATTAATGTGTTATGCATGATCTGTCTGGGTTTAATACTATGCTTAGATGATTTTAAGGAAAGATATATATTGCTCGGAAGTATTTCGTTTGGGGTGAGAGTTTTGAATATGAATTAGAGGTGCCTCGCTATGAAATGATGTGATATAGAATGTAAGTGGAAGTTATGAGGAAAAGCTTGAGGTACTAGGTTGTTATTGATAAAAGTCAGTGAGAATCATGTGTTGCATTGTTGTTCATAACCATGTATTTGAGATACACGAGGTCCGAAGTTCTTGTAGACCGTTCCAAATTAGAATTTAAGTTGTGCAACTATAGTGTCATTGCTATGCATGAGCACCCTTGACAGAGTGAGAGAGAGAATCAGGGTGTGCACCGACGGTACTGTGCAGCTATAGTGTCATTGCTTTGCATGAGCATTCTTACCATGGATGAGAATGTGCACCTAGTGGGGAACGTGTCACTTGGACGACTGACTGGCATCCCTAACGAGGGATGTGTGACAGGAGTATTAGTGGCCACGTCAGCATAAAGGTCTAGTTGCATGAGTTGAAGGGTAAATGATGATGTTATAAACTATGGATGATTGCAAATTGTGAGTGATGCATGTCTGTGACTGTTATTGTATTATATGCTATGAATCTTTTCCACTTATGATGATAGAACTGTTTCTTATCTCCCTATTTCTGTATTTTTGGTGTATGTCTACTTTGTTACGTTAGAAGACCATATGGACGACTATGTTACGGAGGAGATGGATGGAACCCCATACGAGACGGAGATTGTTGAAGAGTTGAACGACGTTCCGTATGAATTTGACGCTGAAGAACAACCTACTGATTCTAACAATGTGGCGTAGTTAGTTTAAGGCCAGTGAGTCACATAAGATGTTTTGTTTCCGTTAGTTATAAGCATGTTGTGTAAAATAAAGGATACTTATGTGTGTATTTATGTAAAATAGTTTGGTGTGTTGTATATTTGTAGAAGTTATCTTATTATTAATTAAGTTTTTAATTTTTACGTATTTTCAACGTTAAAGGCGCGATTAAGTAAATAAATAATTAAGGATTTAATGTAATAATACAATGGGGCACATCGGGGTGTCTCAGATCGAGTTCGGGATTGATCTGATTCCAGGCACTGGACCAATATCCATGGCACCATATCGCATGTCGCCATCAGAGTTAGAAATCTTGAAGGACCAACTTGAGGAGCTGATGAGGAAAGAGTTTATACGACCTAGTGTGTCACCGTGGGGAGCTCCAGTCCTGCTAGTAAAGAAGAAAGATGGAACGGCTAGGTGTGTGTGGACTTTCGTTAGTTAACAATGTCACGATTAAAAACGATATCCTTTTCCAAGGATAGATGATCTTATGGATCGATTGCGTGGCGCGACCGCATTTTTAAAAGATAGATCTGCTGGTCGAGGATACCACCAGATACGAGTAAAAGCAGAAGATGTTCCTAAGACAGTGTTTCGAACACGCTATGGGCATTATGAGTATTTGGTGATGCCGTTTGGAGTGACGAATGCACCTGCTATATTCATGGACTATATGAATAGGATCTTTCGTCCCTTTTTGGATCAGTTCGTAGTCATCTTCATCGATGGCATTCTGATCTATTCTCCTGGACAAGGAGACTCATCTTTGAACACCTTAGCATTGTTTTTCGAGATCCCGAGAGAGAAGCGGCTCTATGCGAAACCGAGAAGTGTGAATTTTGGTTGCATCAAGTTCAATTCTTAGGTCACGTAATATCCCGCGAAGGAATCGCTGTGGATCCGACGAAGGTCGAGCTGTTTTGGAATGGAAAGGGCCGACAACGGCAACAGAAATCCGTAGTTTTGTGGGTTTGGTTGGCTACTACAGGAGGTTCATTGAGGGATTTTCCAAGATTGTAGGACCTCTCACCCAGTTGACGCGTAAGGACCAAGCGTTCGTGTGGACAGAAGCCTGTGAGGGAAGCTTCCAAGAGCCGAAAAAGAGGTTGACAACCTCACCGGTATTGATCCTACCTGATCCCAAGGAATCTTTTGAGGTTTACTGTGATGCTTCGCATCAAGGTTTGGGCTGTGTGCTGATGCAAAATCGGAAAGCTGTAGCTTATGCTTCGAGGCAGTTGAAGATTCATAAGAGAAACTATCCGACGCACGATTTAGAACTGGCTGCCGTGGTCTTTGCTTTGAAAATCTGGAGAAATTACTTGTATGAGGCTACTTTTAATGTTTTCAGTGACCATAAGAGCTTGAAGTGCCTGTTTAATCAGAAGGAGTTGAATATGCGTCAGAGACATTGGTTAGAATTCCTGAAGGATGATGACTTTCAACTACAGTATCACCCTGGAAAGGCGAATGTAGTGGCTGATGCCTTGAGCAGGAAGTCAATTCACGCATCAGTGGTGATGGTTAAAGAGCAGGAATTACTGGAACAATTCCGAGATCTAAGTTTGTCAGTTGAGAGTACGCCAGGAAAACTGTGTCTGACCAGGACCACCGTGTCAAATGGATTCATGGAGCAGATAAAGGAGAAGCAAGAGACTGATCAGTATCTGCAGATAGAAAGAGACTTAGTACGTCAAGGAGCTCTGTCAGAATTTAGAGAAGGATTATATGGAATCTTGAGGTTTGGTGAGAGAATCTATGTACCTGATGATGCTGAGCTGAGGAAGCTGATTTTAGAAGAGGCTCATAAGAGCAGGTTGAGTATGCACCCAGGGGCCACGAAGATGTATCAAGATCTTAAGAAGTTGTACTGGTGGTATGGGATGAAGAGAGATGTAATGGAATACGTCGCTTCTTGTTTGGTATGTCAGAAAGCCAAAGTGGAACACCAGAGACCAGCAGGAACGTTACAGTCTTTAGATATTCCAGAATGGAAATGGGATGGAATCTCGATGGATTTCGTGACCAGTTTACCAAGGACTAAGAAGGGTTATGAGGCTATATGGGTAATAGTGGACCGACTGACTAAGTCAGCTCACTTTTTGCCAATAAATATGAGATACTCTATGGAGAAGTTAACCCAACTGTACATCGGAGAGATTGTTAGACTGCATGGTGTGCCTTCGAGCATTGTTTCAGACCGAGACCCGCGATTTACATCGAGGTTTTGGCAGAGTTTGCAAAAATCGCTTGGAACGAAACTCAGATTGAGTTCCACATATCATCGGCAGACGGATGGACAAACGGAAAGGACAATCCAGTCACTAGAGGACTTGTTGAGAGCTTGTGTTTTGGAGGATGTCGGGGGTTGAGACGAGTCCCCACCGTTGAGAGAATTCACCTACAATAATAGTTTACATTCAAGCATTGGAATGACACCTTATGAAGCCTGTACGGCCGACGATGTCTGGGCGCCTTTGTGTTGGTACCAGGATGGTGAGAGTTTCTTTGTTGGGTCCAGACTTCGTGCAACAAACGGAGGAAAAGGTGAAGATGATCCAGGAGAAAATGAGGACTACTCAAAGCCGACAGTAGAGTTACGCGGACAAGAGACGACGACCTCTAGAGTTTGAGGAAGGCGAGCATGTATTCTTGAGAGTCACGCCAACGACTGGGATTGGCAGAGTACTAAAGTCTAGAAAGCTTACACCCAAGTTCATTGGACCTTACCAAATTCTTCGTCGTGTATGTCCAGTAGCTTATAAAATATCTCTACCACCCTTTTTTCCCAATATCCATGATGTTTTTCATGTCTCCCAGTTGAGAAAATACATTCCTGATCCATCACATATCATAAAGCCTGATAAAGTACAGTTAAAAAAGAACATGTCCTTTGTGACTTCGCCGGCACGAATCGCGGATAGGATGACAAAGCAACTCAGAGGCAAGCAAATTCTTTTGGTCAAAGTCATCTGGAATGAGACAACCGAAGAAGCAACGTGGGAAGTTGAGGACAAGATGAAATTTCAGTACCTTGAGTTATTTCAAGGTAAGTAATTTAGGGACGAAATTCTTTTTAGAGGGGTGGAGTTGTAACACCCTGTTTTTCGTATGCTTCTTTATCAAGAAATACATGCTTTAATGTGTTTATTTTTGATAAAATCTAGAGGATGATTTTATTTAAAATAAAATCATTTTCTTGTGTTGTTTTATCGTATGAAGCCACGGTAAAATTTTCGGTCGAAAATTGGACGAAACCTGTATGGGTTCTCACCGCCAAGACAAGTTTACCGAGCTAGAGCCAAAATTTTAATTCGTGAACGAGACGGTTAGTGTTTTTATGATGTTTTGTGTGGGTTTGGAGTTTTTTGAAAAATCTTGTTCGGGGCCAAATCTTAGGGATTTTCCGGGCGAAATCGTCGGGAAATACGATCGAGGAAGTCATCTGATACGCAATGGAGCAGAGCACCAAGAGGATGAAGTGACATGAAGTGACTTGATGTGAATCTTGACTTTTTTTTCAAAATCCCACTTTTTCATCTTTCTCTCTCCAATCACATCACATCACCTTAACTCCTTATCATCTCTACAAGCAACCCACCTTCTTTTTTCTCTTCTTCTTCCTCTCAAAGTCGTGACCCTCTCCCTCATTCTCTACAAATACTCTTCATTTCCACCATTCATCACTTTCCTCCATTTCTCACATTTTCACTTTACTACATTTCTTCTTCTTCTTCTTCTTCTTCTTCTTCTTCTTCTTCTTCTTCTTCTTCTTCTTCTTCTTCTCTCTTACAAAGTTTACATTTTTATCAAGCTTTTCTCTTAGAGTTCTTCATCAAAGTTGTTTATCTTGTTAAGGGTAATACTTCTATGTAGTTATTTTTTCAAAGTTTCATCTTTTATTTCAAATTTTTCTTCATATGTTCTTTATGTGCTTTTAACTTCTAAAACCTCTCAAAAATGGTAGAAAACTCCTTTTGAGTTGAAACCACTTTCTATATTCTTGTATTTACTCATACTATCGCATACTAAAAGATTGTGTAAAACAAAGTTTCCTAACCTCTTCTTTCTAAGGAGGCCAAAACCATGTATATGGTTTAGGTGAATCTTGTTTCAACTTTAACATGTATGAGTTTGTATTTGAGTTTCATTTCCAATATGATCATGGACCAAGGCTCCTTTATGTTAAAGGATGCTATGCCTAAATGATTGGAAAGTTTAAAGATTTGTTTTCCAAAATGATCATGGACCAAGGCTCCTTTATGTTAAAGGATGTTATGTCTAAGTGATTGGAAAGTTTAAAGATTTGTTTTCCAAAATGATCATGGACCAAGGTTCCTTTATATTAAAGGATGCTATGTCTAAGTGATTGGAAAGTTTAAAGATTTTTACTCTATTTTTATGTAAAGACCAAAACCAATGAGTTTTAAGGCAATGTTCTTTAAGTTTTGTTTTCCAAAATGATCATGGATTAAGACTCCTTAACATAGGAGGATGCTAAGTCCAAGAGGTTGGAAAATTTGATGATTTCTAACCCCTATTTCTTGAAAAGGCCGAAACCTTCAATGTTTATGTCAAAGATGTTGAGTTTTATTTTCCAAAGTGATCATGGACTAAAAAGCTCCTTATGTTAAAGGATGCTACGTCTAAGTGATTGGAAAGTTTAAAATATTTTCTTGCTTTATTTTCCTATGATGGCCGAATGTAACATTTGACCTAGGATGTGTTATTTTATTTTGTTTTCCAAGATGATTATGGATTAAAGATCCTTCATGTTAAAGGATGCTATGTCCAAAAGATTTGATGATTTAAAGATCTCTAACCTCACAAACTTGTTAAGGCCGAACCTAAGAGTTCATGGTCTAAGGTATGGATGCTAACCTAAGAGTTCATCTCTAACCTTACTATGTATGGATGCTAACCTAAAGAGATTGGAAAGTTTAGAAATTCCTAACCTATTTACATATGCTTGGCGAAACCCTAAGTCAAGTACTTAGTGGGATTTTTAATTCAACCTTGTTAAAAGATTGTTGTTTGTGAATAGATCCAAGAGTCGCATAAATTTCGGAAACCCCTAATCCTTGTTTATTATATGAACCGAACCTATACCTTGTGGTTAGTGTTCTCGATTGATTTTTAACTCATGATTTTATGTTGGTAACCTTAGACTTCCATCGCCGGAGAAGCGAGGACGTTCGTGAACCTTCTTTTCAAATCCAAACTCTTAACTCCGACGCGAGGTAAGAGGGGATTTCCTAAAGATATTCAATAAATGTATGCATGTGTGTAGGTGTTTAACTGGATATTTATATGTTGATTGAGATTACTTGGTTATTTAATGTACTTGAACTATTATGCTATTATCTGATATTGAACTGTGCTTGTTCTAAATGTTATAATGCATATCTATGATGAATTGCTTTCAACTGTGATATTAGCATTGAACTGAGAATATATACTGCTGTTGATTGAAAGTTTGCTAAGCCAGACTTGTGTCTGTGCTCAACTGTTATAAGGATTAAAAACCTTAATAAGCTTTGAAGATGAAGGGATTGGTGTTCTTTTCCAAAAGCTCATTAACTTAAAGTACTTGTTTAAAATGTTGAAATGGTTTTGCTGAACTATTGTTATATAATAGAAAAATCCTTTTCGAACTATGTGTCTTCAAGTGAAAACTTTCAAGCTTATTTGGCAATATCCTATTGGGGATTTTCAAAGATAAAAGTATTTCAAAGATGCTTTATAAAAGATTTTCAAAGAAAAGGTTTTCACCTAAATGTTTTAGAAACTTTCCGATAGCCTGGATAGGTTATCGAGGATTCGGTTTTGAATTTGATTTTCACTGAACAAAAAATAAGTACTTAAGAAAGAGAATCTAGTACGAGAGACGCCGCCTCTAGTATTCAGTTATACGCACGTGATCTTGGATCAGTGTTGGACCATAAGTCCTATTCATGATGTTCTGTACTGAGGGTCTAATTCTCGAAATTGAGGACAGTGCGTTCTGATTTCGTTGTGGTGGACTGTGTGTCATAATCACGTTGTTGTGGACTGTGTGTCCTAATCACGTTGTTGTGGACTGTGTGTCCTAACCACGTTGTGATGAACGTTGTTAAAGGTGAATGTTGTTTTCTACGATCACAACCCTTGACTGCGGCATCGGTCTCGGGTGTTGTGATTGAGCATTCGGACTGTGTGTCCTATGCTTTTAAGTTTTCAAGTGATGGGGAAATGATGATTAAGTCGTTAGCTTTGAGCTGCGACAGCGAAAAAGAATAAACACAAAGAAAACCTTTTAAATAAAATATTTTATCATGTGCATTTCCCCAGGCAGACGTGCTTTCTTATATATCAGATATAAGGCGGTACCTGGGAATCTGTCCATGTGATCGGTTCAGAGGCACATGTCACGTTGCTCGTCCTGAGACCTTAAATGTATGAGGGTATGGAGGCAACTGCCCGGTGGGCTAGAGATTGACCAACTCTAATTCTTCTCCAGTGAAACACGGTGTTGAGATCTCATGAAATTAGGATAGAGCCTGATATTGAAGTGTCATGCATATTTTCGAAAATTGATTGTGCGGGCTTGAGATCCCTTGATATAACACGGTTATATTATGAGTATGCATGATTTAACTGTTGACTTGATTATGTGTTGCATGTATCAAGTATATGGTTGTTGTGGGATATATCTTATGACGGTATCTCACTCTTACATATCGATATGTTCTTTTCCTTTTCTTGTATCGGTATATGTACGTGCTTTAGATGGACAGAATCTGACTTGTCTTGGTTGCCTGTCACGGCCGTGATGGCTATCACGGCCAGGCCGTGACAGAGTCTGACTTTGTTAATTATTTGGTTGTGATAAATTACCTTATATGATATTGAAATGTTTTAATATTCTGTTGATTAATGTGTTATGCATGATCTGTCTGGGTTTAATACTATGCTTAGATGATTTTAAGGAAAGATATATATTGCTCGGAAGTATTTCGTTTGGGGTGAGAGTTTTGAATATGAATTAGAGGTGCCTCGCTATGAAATGATGTGATATAGAATGTAAGTGGAAGTTATGAGGAAAAGCTTGAGGTACTAGGTTGTTATTGATAAAAGTCAGTGAGAATCATGTGTTGCATTGTTGTTCATAACCATGTATTTGAGATACACGAGGTCCGAAGTTCTTGTAGACCGTTCCAAATTAGAATTTAAGTTGTGCAACTATAGTGTCATTGCTATGCATGAGCACCCTTGACAGAGTGAGAGAGAGAATCAGGGTGTGCACCGACGGTACTGTGCAGCTATAGTGTCATTGCTTTGCATGAGCATTCTTACCATGGATGAGAATGTGCACCGGCGTGGGGAACGTGTCACTTGGACGACTGACTGGCATCCCTAACGAGGGATGTGTGACAGGAGTATTAGTGGCCACGTCAGCATAAAGGTCTAGTTGCATGAGTTGAAGGGTAAATGATGATGTTATAAACTATGGATGATTGCAAATTGTGAGTGATGCATGTCTGTGACTGTTATTGTATTATATGCTATGAATCTTTTCCACTTATGATGATAGAACTGTTTCTTATCTCCCTATTTCTGTATTTTTGGTGTATGTCTACTTTGTTACGTTAGAAGACCATATGGACGACTATGTTACGGAGGAGATGGATGGAACCCCATACGAGACGGAGATTGTTGAAGAGTTGAACGACGTTCCGTATGAATTTGACGCTTGAAGAACAACCTCACGATTCTAACAATGTGGCGTAGTTAGTTTAAGGCCAGTGAGTCACATAAGATGTTTTGTTTCCGTTAGTTATAAGCATGTTGTGTAAAATAAAGGATACTTATGTGTGTATTTATGTAAAATAGTTTGGTGTGTTGTATATTTGTAGAAGTTATCTTATTATTAATTAAGTTTTTAATTTTTACGTATTTTCAACGTTAAAGGCGCGATTAAGTAAATAAATAATTAAGGATTTAATGTAATAATACAATGGGGCACATCGGGGTGTCTCGGATCGAGTTCGGGATTGATCGATTCCGTGCACTGACCAATATCCATGGCACCATATCGCATGTCGCCATCGAGTTAGAAATCTTGAAGGACCAACTTGAGGAGCCGATGAGGAAAGAGTTTATACGACCTAGTGTGTCACCGTGGGGAGCTCCAATCCTGCTAGTAAAGAAGAAAGATGGAACGGCTAGGTCAGTGTGGACTTTCGTTAGTTAACAATGTCACGATTAAAAATGATATCCTTTTCCAAGGATAGATGATCTTATGGATCAGATTGCGTGGCGCGACCGCATTTTAAAAGATAGATCTGCGGTCGAGATACCACCGATACGAGTAAAAGCAGAAGATGTTCCTAAGACAGTGTTTCGAACACGCTATGGGCATTATGAGTATTTGGTGATGCCGTTTGGAGTGACGAATGCACCTGCTATATTCATGGACTATATGAATAGGATCTTTCGTCCCTTTTTGGATCAGTTCGTAGTCATCTTCATCGATGGCATTCTGATCTATTCTCCGGACAAGGAGACTCATGCTGAACACCTTAGCATTGTTTTTCAGATCCTGAGAGAGAAGCAGCTCTATGCGAAACCAGAGAAGTGTGAATTTTGGTTGCATCAAGTTCAATTCTTAGGTCACGTAATATCCCGCGAAGGAATCGGCTGTGGATCCGACGAAGGTCGAGCTGTTTTGGAATGGAAAGGGCCGACAACGGCAACAAGTAAATCCGTAGTTTTGTGGGTTTGGTTGGCTACTACAGGAGGTTCATTGAGGATTTTCCAAGATTGTAGGACCTCTCACCCGGTTGACGCGTAAGGACCAAGCGTTCGTGTGACGAGAAGCTTTGTGAGGGAAGCTTCCAAGAGCCGAAAAAGAGGTTGACAACCTCACCGGTATTGATCCTACCGATCCCAAGGAATCTTTTGAGGTTTACTTTGTGATGCTTCGCATCAAGGTTTGGGCTGTGTCTTGATGCAAAATCGGAAAGTTTGTAGCTTATGCTTCGAGGCGATTGAAGATTCATAAGAGAAACTATCCGACGACGATTTAGAAGCCGGCCGTGGTCTTTGCTTTGAAAATCGGAGAAATTACTTGTATGAGGCTACTTTTAATGTTTTCATGACCATAAGAGCTTGAAGTGCCTGTTTAATCGAAGGAGTTGAATATGCGTCGTGAGACATTGGTTAGAATTCCCGAAGGATGATGACTTTCAACTACGATATCACCCTGGAAAGGCGAATGTAGTGGCCGATGCCTTGAGCGGGGAAGTCAATTCACGCATCGGTGGTGATGGTTAAAGAGCGGGAATTATTGGAACAATTCCGAGATCTAAGTTTGTCGATTGAGAGTACGCCAGGAAAATCGTGTGCGACCAGGACCACCGTGTCAAATGGATTCATGGAGCGAGATAAAGGAGAAGCAAGAGATCGATCAGATCTGCCGAGATAGAAAGAGACTTAGTACGTCAAGGAGCTCTCGAGAATTTAGAGAAGGATTATATGGAATCTTGAGGTTTGGTGAGAGAATCTATGTACACGATGATCTTGAGTGAGGAAGCTGATTTTAGAAGAGGCTCATAAGAGCAGGTTGAGTATGCACCCAGGGGCCACGAAGATGTATCAAGATCTTAAGAAGTTGTACTGGTGGTATGGGATGAAGAGAGATGTAATGGAATACGTCGCTTCTTGTTTGGTATGTCAGAAAGCCAAAGTGGAACACCGGAGACCAGCGAAGCGTTACGGTCTTTAGATATTCCGAGAATGGAAATGGGATGGAATCTCGATGGATTTCGTGACCAGTTTACCAAGGACTAAGAAGGGTTATGAGGCTATATGGGTAATAGTGGACCGACTGACTAAGTCAGCTCACTTTTTGCCAATAAATATGAGATACTCTATGGAGAAGTTAACCCAACTGTACATCGGAGAGATTGTTAGACTGCATGGTGTGCCTTCGAGCATTGTTTCGCATCGAGACCCGCGATTTACATCGAGGTTTTTGGCAGAGTTTGCAAAAATCGCTTGGAACGAAACTCAGATTGAGTTCCACATATCATCCGGCAGACGGATGGACAAACGGAAAGGACAATCCACTCACTAGAGGACTTGTTGAGAGCTTGTGTTTTGGAGGATGTCGGGGTTGAGACGAGTCCCCCACCGTTGAGAGAATTCACCTACAATAATAGTTTACATTCAAGCATTGGAATGACACCTTATGAAGCCCTGTACGGCCAAGCGATGTCGGACGCCTTTGTGTTGGTACCAGGATGGTGAGAGTTTCTTTGTTGGGTCCGGACTTCATGCAACAAACGACGGAAAAGGTGAAGATGATCCAGGAGAAAATGAGGACTACTCAAAGCCGAAGCCAGAGAGTTACGCGGACAAGAGACGACGACCTCTAGAGTTTGAGGAAGGCGAGCATGTATTCTTGAGAGTCACGCCAACGACCGGGATTGGCAGTACTAAAGTCTAGAAAGCTTACACCCAAGTTCATTGGACCTTACCAAATTCTTCGTCGTGTATGTCCAAGTAGCTTATAAAATATCTCTACCACCCTTTTTTCCCAATATCCATGATGTTTTTCATGTCTCCCGATTGAGAAAATACATTCCCGATCCATCACATATCATAAAGCCTCGATAAAGTACAGTTAAAAAAGAACATGTCCTTTGTGACTTCGCACGACACGAATCGCGGATAGGATGACAAAGCAACTCGAGAGGCAAGCAAATTCTTTTGGTCAAAGTCATCTGGACTGAGACAACCGAAGAAGCAACGTTGGAAGTTCAGGACAAGATGAAATTTCAGTACCTTGAGTTATTTCAAGGTAAGTAATTTCGAGGACGAAATTCTTTTTAGAGGGGTGGAGTTGTAACACCCTGTTTTTCGTATGCTTCTTTATCAGTAAATACATGCTTTAATGTGTTTATTTTTGATAAAATCTAGAGGATGATTTTATTTAAAATAAAATCATTTTCTTGTGTTGTTTTATCGTATGAAGCCACAGTAAAATTTTCGGTCGAAAATTCAGACGAAACCGGTATGGGTTCTCACTGCCAGTACAAGTTTACCGAGCTAGAGCCAAAATTTTAATTCTTGAACGAGACGGTTAGTGTTTTTATGATGTTTTGTGTGGGTTTGGAGTTTTTTTGAAAAATCTTGTTCGGGGCCAAATCTTAGGGATTTTCCGGGCGAAATCGTCGGGAAATACGATCGAGGAAGTCATCTGATATGCAATGGAGCAGAGCACCAAGAGGATGAAGTGACATGAAGTGACTTGATGTGAATCTTGACTTTTTTTTCAAAATCCCACTTTTTCATCTTTCTCTCTCCAATCACATCACATCACCTTAACTCCTTATCATCTCTACAAGCAACCCACCTTCTTTTTTCTCTTCTTCTTCCTCTCAAAGTCGTGACCCTCTCCCTCATTCTCTACAAATACTCTTCATTTCCACCATTCATCACTTTCCTCCATTTCTCACATTTTCACTTTACTACATTTCTTCTTCTTCTTCTTCTTCTTCTTCTTCTTCTTCTTCTCTCTTACAAAGTTTACATTTTTATCAAGCTTTTCTCTTAGAGTTCTTCATCAAAGTTGTTTATCTTGTTAAGGGTAATACTTCTATGTAGTTATTTTTTCAAAGTTTCATCTTTTATTTCAAATTTTTCTTCATATGTTCTTTATGTGCTTTTAACTTCTAAAACCTCTCAAAAATGGTAGAAAACTCCTTTTGAGTTGAAACCACTTTCTATATTCTTGTATTTACTCATACTATCGCATACTAAAAGATTGTGTAAAACAAAGTTTCCTAACCTCTTCTTTCTATGGAGGCCAAAACCATGTATATGGTTTAGGTGAATCTTGTTTCAACTTTAACATGTATGAGTTTGTATTTGAGTTTCATTTCCAATATGATCATGGACCAAGGCTCCTTTATGTTAAAGGATGCTATGCCTAAATGATTGGAAAGTTTAAAGATTTGTTTTCCAAAATGATCATGGACCAAGGCTCCTTTATGTTAAAGGATGTTATGTCTAAGTGATTGGAAAGTTTAAAGATTTGTTTTCCAAAATGATCATGGACCAAGGTTCCTTTATATTAAAGGATGCTATGTCTAAGTGATTGGAAAGTTTAAAGATTTTTACTCTATTTTTATGTAAAGACCAAAACCAATGAGTTTTAAGGCAATGTTCTTTAAGTTTTGTTTTCCAAAATGATCATGGATTAAGACTCCTTAACATAGGAGGATGCTAAGTCCAAGAGGTTGGAAAATTTGATGATTTCTAACCCCTATTTCTTGAAAAGGCCGAAACCTTCAATGTTTATGTCAAAGATGTTGAGTTTTATTTTCCAAAGTGATCATGGACTAAAAAGCTCCTTATGTTAAAGGATGCTACGTCTAAGTGATTGGAAAGTTTAAAATATTTTCTTGCTTTATTTTCCTATGATGGCCGAATGTAACATTTGACCTAGGATGTGTTATTTTATTTTGTTTTCCAAGATGATTATGGATTAAAGATCCTTCATGTTAAAGGATGCTATGTCCAAAAGATTTGATGATTTAAAGATCTCTAACCTCACAAACTTGTTAAGGCCGAACCTAAGAGTTCATGGTCTAAGGTATGGATGCTAACCTAAGAGTTCATCTCTAACCTTACTATGTATGGATGCTAACCTAAAGAGATTGGAAAGTTTAGAAATTCCTAACCTATTTACATATGCTTGGCCGAAACCCTAAGTCAAGTACTTAGTGGGATTTTTAATTCAACCTTGTTAAAAGATTGTTGTTTGTGAATAGATCCAAGAGTCGCATACATTTGAAACCCCTAATCCTTGTTTATTATATGAACCGAACCTATACCTTGTGGTTAGTGTTCTCGATTGATTTTTAACTCATGATTTTATGTTGGTAACCTTAGACTTCCATCGCCGGAGAAGCGAGGACGTTCGTGAACCTTCTTTTCAAATCCAAACTCTTAACTCCGACGCGAGGTAAGAGGGGATTTCCTAAAGATATTCAATAAATGTATGCATGTGTGTAGGTGTTTAACTGGATATTTATATGTTGATTGAGATTACTTGGTTATTTAATGTACTTGAACTATTATGCTATTATCTGATATTGAACTGCTTGTTCTAAATGTTATAATGCATATCTATGATGAATTGCTTTCAACTGTGATATTAGCATTGAACCGAGAATATATCTTGCTGTTGATTGAAAGTTTGCTAAGCGGACTTGTATGCCGTGCTCAACTGTTATAAGGATTAAAAACCTTAATAAGCTTTGAAGATGAAGGGATTGGTGTTCTTTTCCAAAAGCTCATTAACTTAAAGTACTTGTTTAAAATGTTGAAATGGTTTTGCTTGAACTATTGTTATATAATAGAAAAATCCTTTTCGAACTATGTGTCTTCAAGTGAAAACTTTCAAGCTTATTTGGCAATATCCTATTGGGGATTTTCAAAGATAAAAGTATTTCAAAGATGCTTTATAAAAGATTTTCAAAGAAAAGGTTTTCACCTAAATGTTTTAGAAACTTTCCGATAGCTTTGGATAGGTTATCGAGGATTGGTTTTGAATTTGATTTTCACTTGAACAAAAAATAAGTACTTAAGAAAGAGAATCTAGTACGAGAGACGCCGCCTCTAGTATTCGGTTTATACGCACGTGATCTTGGATCGTGTTGGACCATAAGTCCTATTCATGATGTTCTGTCTGCGAGGGTCTAATTCTCGAAATTGAGGGACGGTGCGTTACGATTTCGTTGTGGTGGTGTGTGTCATAATCACGTTGTTGTGGACTGTGTGTCCTAATCACGTTGTTGTGGGACTGTGTGTCCTAACCACGTTGTGATGAACGTTGTTAAAGGTGAATGTTGTTTTCTCACGATCACAACCCTTGATCAGGCATCGGTCTCGGGTGTTGTGATTGAGCATTCGGACTGTGTGTCCTATGCTTTTAAGTTTTCAAGTGATGGGGAAATGATGATTAAGTCGTTAGCTTTGAGCTGCGGCAATGAAAAGAATAAACACAAAGAAAACCTTTTAAATAAAATATTTTATCATGTGCATTTCCCAGCAAGCGTGCTTTCTTATATATCGATATAAGGCGGTACGGGAATCATGTCCATGTGATCGGTTGAAGGCACATGTCACGTTGCTCGTCTCGAGACCTTAAATGTATGAGGGTATGGAGGCAACTGCCCGGTGGGCTAGAGATTGACCAACTCTAATTCTTCTCCGAAGTGAAACACGGTGTTGAGATCTCATGAAATTAGGATAGAGCCTCGATATTGAAGTGTCATGCATATTTTCGAAAATTGATTGTGCGGGCTTGAGATCCCTTGATATAACACGGTTATATTATGAGTATGCATGATTTAACTTGTTGACTTGATTATGTGTTGCATGTATCAAGTATATGGTTGTTATGGGATATATCTTATGACGGTATCTCACTCTTACATATCGATATGTTCTTTTCCTTTTCTTGTATGTCGGTATATGTACGTGCTTTAGATGGACAGAATCGACTTGTCTTGGTTACTGTCATCGGCCGTGATGGCTATCACGGCCGAGCCGTGGAGAGTCCGACTTTGTTAATTATTTGGTTGTGATAAATTACCTTATATGATATTGAAATGTTTTAATATTCTGTTGATTAATGTGTTATGCATGATCCGTGCGGGTTTAATACTATGCTTAGATGATTTTAAGGAAAGATATATATTGCTCGGAAGTATTTCGTTTGGGGTGAGAGTTTTGAATATGAATTAGAGGTGCCTCGCTATGAAATGATGTGATATAGAATGTAAGTGGAAGTTATGAGGAAAAGCTTGAGGTACTAGGTTGTTATTGATAAAAGTCAGTGAGAATCATGTGTTGCATTGTTGTTCATAACCATGTATTTGAGATACACGAGGTCCGAAGTTCTTGTAGACCGTTCCAAATTAGAATTTAAGTTGTGCAACTATAGTGTCATTGCTATGCATGAGCACCCTTGACAGTGAGAGAGAGAATCGGGGTGTGCACCGCCCGGTGATGTGTGCGGCTATAGTGTCATTGCTTTGCATGAGCATTCTTACCATGGATGAGAATGTGCCGTGAGGAACGTGTCACTTGGGCGATCGATCGCATCCCTAACGAGGGATGTGTGGCAAGGAGTATTAGTGGCCACGTCGGCATAAAGGTCTAGTTGCATGAGTTGAAGGGTAAATGATGATGTTATAAACTATGGATGATTGCAAATTGTGAGTGATGCATGTCTGTGACTGTTATTGTATTATATGCTATGAATCTTTTCCACTTATGATGATAGAACTGTTTCTTATCTCCCTATTTCTGTATTTTTGGTGTATGTCTACTTTGTTACGTTAGAAGACCATATGGACGACTATGTTACGGAGGAGATGGATGGAACCCATACGAGACGGAGATTGTTGAAGAGTTGAACGGCGTTCGTATGAATTTGATTTGAAGAACAACCTACTGATTCTAACAATGTGGCGTAGTTAGTTTAAGGCCAGTGAGTCACATAAGATGTTTTGTTTCCGTTAGTTATAAGCATGTTGTGTAAAATAAAGGATACTTATGTGTGTATTTATGTAAAATAGTTTGGTGTGTTGTATATTTGTAGAAGTTATCTTATTATTAATTAAGTTTTTAATTTTTACGTATTTTCAACGTTAAAGGCGCGATTAAGTAAATAAATAATTAAGGATTTAATGTAATAATACAATGGGGCACATCGGGGTGTCTCAGATCGAGTTCGGGATTGATCTGATTCCGAGCCTTTGGACCAATATCCATGGCACCATATCGCATGTCGCCATCGAGTTAGAAATCTTGAAGGACCAACTTGAGGAGCTGATGAGGAAAGAGTTTATACGACCTAGTGTGTCACCGTGGGGAGCTCGATCCTGCTAGTAAAGAAGAAAGATGGAACGGCTTAGGTCAAGTGTGGACTTTCGTTAGTTAACAATGTCACGATTAAAAACAGATATATCCTTTTCCAAGGATAGATGATCTTATGGATCAGTTGCGTGGCGCGACCGCATTTTAAAAGATAGATCTGCGGTCGAGGATACCACCGGATACGAGTAAAGCGAAGATGTTCCTAAGACAGTGTTTCGAACACGCTATGGGCATTATGAGTATTTGGTGATGCCGTTTTGGGTGACGAATGCACCTGCTATATTCATGGACTATATGAATAGGATCTTTCGTCCCTTTTTGGATCAGTTCGTAGTCATCTTCATCGATGGCATTCGATCTATTCTCCGGACAAGGAGACTCATCTTGAACACCTTAGCATTGTTTTTCGAGATCTGAGAGAGAAACGGCTCTATGCGAAACCGAGAAGTGTGAATTTTGGTTGCATCAAGTTCAATTCTTAGGTCACGTAATATCCCGAGAAGGAATCGTGGATCCGACGAAGGTCGAGCTGTTTTGGAATGGAAAGAGGGCCGAGCAACGGCAACAGAAATCCGTAGTTTTGTGGGTTTGGTTGGCTACTACAGGAGGTTCATTGAGGGATTTTCCAAGATTGTAGGACCTCTCACCCGATTGACGCGTAAGGACCAAGCGTTCGTGTGGACGAAGCTTTGTGAGGAAGCTTCCAAGAGCCGAAAAAGAGGTTGACAACCTCACGTATTGATCCTACCGATCCCAAGGAATCTTTTGAGGTTTCTTGTGATGCTTCGCATCAAGGTTTGGGCTGTGTGCTGATGCAAAATCGGAAAGTCGTAGCTTATGCTTGAGGCGATTGAAGATTCATAAGAGAAACTATCCAGCCTTACGATTTAGAACTGCTGCCGTGGTCTTTGCTTTGAAAATCTGAGAAATTACTTGTATGAGGCTACTTTTAATGTTTTCATTGACCATAAGAGCTTGAAGTGCCTGTTTAATCGAAAGGAGTTGAATATGCGTCGAGACATTGGTTAGAATTCTGAAGGATGATGACTTTCAACTACAAGATATCACCCTGAAAAGGCGAATGTAGTGGGCGATGCCTTGAAAGGGGAAGTCAATTCACGCATCGGTGGTGATGGTTAAAGAGCAGAATTACTGGAACAATTCCAGAGATCTAAGTTTGTCGATTGGAGAGTACGCCAGAAAACCGTGGTGCGACCGGGACCACCGTGTCAAATGGATTCATGGAGCGAGATAAAGGAGAAGCAAGAGACTGATCGATGTCTGCGATAGAAAGAGACTTAGTACGTCAAGGAGCTCAGTCGAATTTAGAGAAGGATTATATGGAATCTTGAGGTTTGGTGAGAGAATCTATGTACACGATGATCTTGAGTGAGGAAGCCGATTTTAGAAGAGGCTCATAAGAGCAGGTTGAGTATGCACCCGGGGCCACGAAGATGTATCAAGATCTTAAGAAGTTGTACTTGGTGGTATGGGATGAAGAGAGATGTAATGGAATACGTCGCTTCTTGTTTGGTATGTCGTAGAAAGCCAAAGTGGAACACCGGAGACCAGCAGGAACGTTACGGTCTTTAGATATTCCAGAATGGAAATGGGATGGAATCTCGATGGATTTCGTGACGGTTTACCAAGGACTAAGAAGGGTTATGAGGCTATATGGGTAATAGTGGGCCGACTGACTAAGTCAGCTCACTTTTTGCCAATAAATATGAGATACTCTATGGAGAAGTTAACCTAATTGTACATCGGAGAGATTGTTAGACGCATGGTGTGCCTTGAGCATTGTTTCAGACCGAGACCCGCGATTTACATCGAGGTTTTGGCGGAGTTTGCAAAAATCGCTTGGAACGAAACTTCAGATTGAGTTCCACATATCATCCTGACGGACCTGGACAAGCGGAAAAGGACAATCCAGTCACTAGAGGACTTGTTGAGGAAGCTTGTGTTTTGGAGGATGTCGGGGTTGAGACGAGTCCCCACCGTTGAGAGAATTCACCTACAATAATAGTTTACATTCAAGCATTGGAATGACACCTTATGAAGCTGTCACGGCCGAGCGATGTCGGGGCGCCGCTGTTGGTACCAGGATGGTGAGAGTTTCTTTGTTTGGGTCCAGACTTCGTGCAACAAACGACAGAAAATGTGAAGATGATCCAGGAGAAAATGAGGACTACTCAAAGCCGACAGTAGAGTTACGCGGACAAGAGACGACGACCTCTAGAGTTTGAGGAAGGCGAGCATGTATTCTTGAGAGTCACGCCAACGACTGGGATTGGCAGAGTACTAAAGTCTAGAAAGCTTACACCCAAGTTCATTGGACCTTACCAAATTCTTCGTCGTGTATGTCCAGTAGCTTATAAAATATCTCTACCACCCTTTTTTCCCAATATCCATGATGTTTTTCATGTCTCCCGATTGAGAAAAATACATTCTCGATCCATCACATATCATAAAAGCCTGATAAAGTACAGTTAAAAAAGAACATGTCCTTTGTGACTTCGCCGGCACGAATCGCGGATAGGATGACAAAGCAACTCAGAGGCAAGCAAATTCTTTTGGTCAAAGTCATCTGGAATGAGACAACCGAAGAAGCAACGTGGGAAGTTGAGGACAAGATGAAATTTCAGTACCTTGAGTTATTTCAAGGTAAGTAATTTCGAGGACGAAATTCTTTTTAGAGGGGTGGAGTTGTAACACCCTGTTTTTCGTATGCTTCTTTATCAGTAAATACATGCTTTAATGTGTTTATTTTTGATAAAATCTAGAGGATGATTTTATTTAAAATAAAATCATTTTCTTGTGTTGTTTTATCGTATGAAGCCACGATGAAAATTTTCGGTCGAAAATTGGAGCGAAAACCGTATGGGTTCTCCCTTGCCGCTACAAGTTTACCGAGCTAGAGCCAAAATTTTAATTAGTGAGCGAGGGCGGTTAGTGTTTTTATGATGTTTTGTGTGGGTTTGGAGTTTTTTTGAAAAATCTTGTTGGGGGCCAAATCTTAGGGATTTTCCGGCGAAATCGTCGGGAAATACGATCGAGGAAGTCATCGTCACGCAATGGAGCAGAGCACCAAGAGGATGAAGTGACATGAAGTGACTGATGTGAATCTTGACTTTTTTTTCAAAATCCGCACTTTTTCATCTTTCTCTCACCAATCACATCACATCACCTTAACTCCCCTTATCATCTCTACAAGCAACCCACCTTCTTTTTTCTCTTCTTCTTCCTCTCAGAAGTCGTGACCCTCTCCTGGAATTCTCTACAAATACTCTTCATTTCCACCATTCATCACTTTCCTCCATTTCTCACATTTTCACTTTACTACATTTCTTCTTCTTCTTCTTCTTCTTCTTCTTCTTCTGTCTCTCTACAAAGTTTACATTTTTATCAAGCTTTTCTCTTAGAGTTCTTCATCAAAGTTGTTTATCTTGTTAAGGGTAATACTTCTATGTAGTTATTTTTCAAAGTTTCATCTTTTTATTTCAAATTTTTCTTCATATGTTCTTTATGTGCTTTTTAACTTCTAAAACCTCTCAAAAATGGTAGAAAACTCCTTTTGAGTTGAAACCACTTTCTATATTCTTGTATTTACTCATACTATCGCATACTAAAAGATTGTGTAAAACAAAGTTTCCTAACCTCTTCTTTCTAAGGAGGCCAAAACCATGTATATGGTTTAGGTGAATCTTGTTTCAACTTTAACATGTATGAGTTTGTATTTGAGTTTCATTTCCAATATGATCATGGACCAAGGCTCCTTTATGTTAAAGGATGCTATGCCTAAATGATTGGAAAGTTTAAAGATTTGTTTTCCAAAATGATCATGGACCAAGGCTCCTTTATGTTAAAGGATGTTATGTCTAAGTGATTGGAAAGTTTAAAGATTTGTTTTTCCAAAATGATCATGGACCAAGGTTCCTTTATATTAAAGGATGCTATGTCTAAGTGATTGGAAAGTTTAAAGATTTTTACTCTATTTTTATGTAAAGACCAAAACCAATGAGTTTTAGGCAATGTTCTTTAAGTTTTGTTTTCCAAAATGATCATGGATTAAGACTCCTTAACATAGGAGGATGCTAAGTCCAAGAGGTTGGAAAAATTTGATGATTTCTAACCCTATTTCTTGAAAAGGCCGAAACCTTCAATGTTTATGTCAAAGATGTTGAGTTTTATTTTCCAAAAGTGATCATGGACTAAAAAGCTCCTTATGTTAAAGGATGCTACGTCTAAGTGATTGGAAAGTTTAAAATATTTTCTTGCTTTATTTTTCCTATGATGGCGAATGTAACATTTGACCTAGGATGTGTTATTTTATTTTGTTTTCCAAGATGATTATGGATTAAAAGATCCTTCATGTTAAAGGATGCTATGTCCAAAAGATTTGATGATTTAAAGATCTCTAACCTCGACAAACTTGTTAACGAACCTAAGAGTTCATGGTCTAAGGTATGGATGCTAACCTAAGAGTTCATCTCTAACCTTACTATGTATGGATGCTAACCTAAAGAGATTGGAAAGTTTAGAAATTCCTAACCTATTTACACTATGCTTGGCGAAACCTAAGTCAAGTACTTAGTGGGATTTTTAATTCAACCTTGTTAAAAGATTGTTGTTTGTGAATAGATCCAAGAGTCCATAAATTTGGAAACCCCTAATCCTTGTTTATTATATGAACGAACCTATACCTTGTGGTTAGTGTTCTCGATTGATTTTTAACTCATGATTTTATGTTGGTAACCTTAGACTTCCGTCATGGGAGAAGCGAGGGCGTTCGTGAACCTTCTTTTCAAATCCAAACTCTTAACTCTGACCTTGAGGTAAGAGGGGATTTCTAAAGATATTCAATAAATGTATGCATGTGTGTAGGTGTTTAACTGGATATTTATATGTTGATTGAGATTACTTGGTTATTTAATGTACTTGAACTATTATGCTATTATCCGATATTGAACTAGCTTGTTCTAAATGTTATAATGCATATCTATGATGAATTGCTTTCAAGCTGTGATATTAGCATTGAACTGAGAATATATCTTTTGTTGATTGAAAGTTTGCTAAGCCAGACTTGTGTCTGTGCTCAACTGTTCTAAGGATTAAAACCTTAATAAGCTTTTGAAGATGAAGGGATTGGTGTTCTTTTCCAAAAGCTCATTAACTTAAAGTACTTGTTTAAAAAATTTGAAATGGTTTCTGCTGAACTATTGTTATATAATAGAAAAATCCTTTTGAACTATGTGTCTTCAAGTGAAAACTTTCAAGCTTATTTGGCAATATCTATTGGGGATTTTCAAAGATAAAAGTATTTCAAAGATGCTTTATAAAGATTTTTCAAAGAAAAGGTTTTCACCTAAATGTTTAGAAACTTTCCGATAGCTTTGGATAGGTTATCGAGGATTGGTTTTGAATTTGATTTTCTTGAACAAAAAATAAGTACTTAGGAAAGAGAATCTAGTACGAGACGCCGCCTCTAGTATTCAGTTATATGCGTGATCTTGGATCGTGTTGGACCATAAGTCCTATTCATGATGTTACTGCCTTGAGGGTCTAATTCACAAATTGAGGACGAGTCGTTAATTTCGTTGTGGTGGATGTGTGTCATAATCACGTTGTTGTGGACTGTGTGTCCCCTAATCACGTTGTTGTGAGTGTGTGTCCTAACCACGTTGTGATGAGCGTTGTTAAAGGTGAATGTTGTTTTTCTCGATCATGACCGCCGGCTGACACGGTCTCGGTGTTGTGATTGAGCATCCGGTGTGTGTCCTATGCTTTTAAGTTTTCAAGTGATGGGAAATGATGATTAAGTCGTTAGCTTTGAGCTGCGGCAGTGAAAAGAATAAACACAAAGAAAACCTTTTAAATAAAATATTTTATCATGTGCATTTCCCGAGCGACGCGTCTTTCTTATATATCAGATATAAGGCGGTACACGGGAATCAGTCCATGTCATCGGTTCGAGGCACATGTCACGTTGCTCGTCTCGAGACCTTAAATGTATGAGGGTATGGAGGCAACGCGGTGCTAGAGATTGACCAGCTCTAATTCTTCTCGGTGAAACACGGTGTTGAGATCTCGTGAAATTAGGATAGAGCCGATATTGAAGTGTCATGCATATTTTCGAAAATTGATTGTGCGGGCTTGAGATCCTTGATATAACACGGTTATATTATGAGTATGCATGATTTAACGCTGACTTGATTATGTGTTGCATGTATCAAGTATATGTTGTTGTGGGATATATCTTATGACGGGATGTCTCGCTCTTACATATCGATATGTTCTTTTCCTTTTCTTGTATGTCGGTATATGTCGTGCTTTAGATGGACAGAATCGACTTGTCTTGGTTGCTTTGTCCGCAGTGTGATGGCTATCACGGCCAGGCAATCAGCAGTCGACTTTGTTAATTATTTGGTTGTGATAAATTACCTTATATGATATTGAAATGTTTTAATATTACGTTGATTAATGTGTTATGCATGATGCGTGGGTTTAATACTATGCTTAGATGATTTTAAGGAAAGATATATATTGCTCGAGAAGTATTTCGTTTGGGGTGAGAGTTTTGAATATGAATTAGAGGTACCTCGCTATGAAATGATGTGATATAGAATGTAAGTGGAAGTTATGAGGAAAAAGCTTGAGGTACTAGGTTGTTATTGATAAAAAAGTCGGTGAGAATCATGTGTTGCATTGTTGTTCATAACCATGTATTTGAGATACATGAGGTCCGAAGTTCTTGTAGACTGTTCCAAATTTAGAATTTAAGTTGTGCAACTATAGTGTCATTGCTATGCATGACCACCCTTGGCAGAGGAGAGAGAGAATCGGGGTGTGCAGACCGGTCTTGTCCTATAGTGTCATTGCTTTGCATGAGCATTCTTACCATGGATGAGAATGTGCACCGGCGTGGGGAGCGTGTCACAGGACGTCGCCCGGCATCCCTAACGAGGATGTGTAGCAGAGTATTAGTGGCCCAGCTCGACGGCATAAAGGTCTAGTTGCATGAGTTGAAGGGTAAATGATGATGTTATAAACTATGGATGATTGCAAATTGTGGTGATGCATGTCTGTGACCCTTATTGTATTATATCCTATGAATCTTTTTCCACTTATGATGATAGAACTGTTTCTATCTCCCTATTTACGTATTTTGGTGTATGTCTACTTTGTTACGTTAGGAAGACCGTATGGGCTGACTATGTTACGGAGGAGATGGATGGAACCCATACGAGACGGAGATTGTTGAAGAGTTGAACGGCGTTCAGTATGAATGGTGACGCTGAAGAACAACCTCACCGATTCTAACAATGTGGCGTAGTTAGTTTAAGGCAATGAGTCACATAAGATGTTTTGTTTAGTTAGTTATAAGCATTTGTGTAAAATAAAGGATACTTATGTGTGTATTTATGTAAAATAGTTTGGTGTGTTGTATATTTGTAAAGTTATCTTATTATTAATTAAGTTTTTTAATTTTTACGTATTTTCAACGTTAAAAGGCGCGATTAAGTAAATAAATAATTAAGGATTTAATGTAATAATACAATGGGCACACGGGGTGTCTCGTGATCGAGTTCGGGATTGATCTGATTCCATGCTGGACCAATATCCATGGCACCATATCGCATGTCGCCATCGAGTTAGAAATCTTGAAGGACCAACTTGAGGAGGCGATGAGGAAAGAGTTTATACGACCTAGTGTGTCAGTGGGGAGCTCGATCTGCTAGTAAAGAAGAAAGATGGAACGGCTAGTTTTTGTGTGGACTTTCGTTAGTTAACAATGTCACGATTAAAAAGATATCCTTTTCCAAGGATAGATGATCTTATGGATCAGGTTGCGTAGCGCGACCGCATTTTAAAGATAGATCTGCGGTCGATACCACCGGATATGAGTAAAAGCGGAAGATGTTCCTAAGAAAAGTGTTTCGAACACGCTATGGGCATTATGAGTATTTGGTGATGCCGTTTGGAGGACGTAGATACCTGCTATATTCTGGACTATATGAATAGGATCTTTTCGTCCCTTTTGGATCAGATCGTAGTCATCTTCATCGATGGCATTCTGATCTTCTCTCGGACAAGGAGACTCATGCTGAACACCTTAGCATTGTTTTTCGAATCCCGAGAGAGAAGCGGCTCTAGGCGAAACCCAGAGAAGTGTGAATTTTGGTTGCATCAAGTTCAATTCTTAGGTCCACGTAATATCCTGAAGGAATCGTGGATCAGACGAAGGGGGTCGAGCTTTGGAATGGAAAGGGCCGACAACGGCAAAGAAACCGTAGTTTTGTGGGTTTGGTTGGCTACTACGGGGAGGGTTCATTGAGGATTTTCCAAGATTGTAGGACCTCTCACCCGGATTGACGCGTAAGGACCAAGCGTTCGTGTGGATGAGCTTGTGAGGGAAGCTTCCAAGAGCGAAAAAGAGGTTGACAGCCTCACCCCAGCTATGTCTACTCGATCCCAAGGAATCTTTTTGGTTTATTGTGATGCTTCGCATCCAAGGTTTTGGGCTGTGTGCTGATGCAAAATCGGAAAGCTGTAGATTATGCTTGAGGCGGTTGAAGATTCATAAGAGAAACTATCCAAGACGATGAACCGCTTCTCGTGGTCTTTGCTTTGAAAATCTGGAGAAATTACTTGTGTAGGCTACTTTTAATGTTTTTAGTGACCATAAGAGCTTGAAGTTCCTGTTTAATCGGAAGGAGTTGAATATCGTCAGAGACATTGGTTAGAATTCTCGATGGATGATCTTTCAACTACGGTATCACCTGAAAGGCGAATGTAGTGGCCGATGCCTTGAGCGAAGTCAATTCACGCATCGGTGGTGATGGTTAAGAAGCGAGAATTATCGGAACAATTCCGAGATCTAAGTTTGTCATTGAGAGTACGCTAGAAAACGTATCGGCCGAGGACCACCGTGTCAAATGGATTCATGGAGCGTATAAAGGAGAAGGCAAGAGAGCGATCGTACTCTGCCCAGATAGAAAAAAAAACTTAGTACGTCAAGAGTACGTAAATTAGAGAAGGATTATATGGAATCTTGAGGTTTGGTGAGAGAATCTATGTACCGATGATCTTGGTGAGGGGCGATTTTAGAAGGGGGCTCATAAAAGCAGGTTGAGTATACCCAGGGGGCCACGAAGATGTATCAAGATCTTAAGAAGTTGTCTTGGTGGTATGGGATGAAGAGATGTAATGGAATACGTCGCTTCTTGTTTGGTATGTCGAAAGCCAAAGTGGAACACCGAGACCAGCAGAACGTTACGGTCTTAGATATTCCGAATGGAAATGGGATGGAATCTCGATGGATTTAGTGACCGTTTACCAAGGACTAAGAGGGTTATGAGGCTATATGGGTAATAAGTGGACCCATTGACTAAGTCGGCTCACTTTTTTGCCAATAAATATGAGATACTCTATGGAGAAGTTAACTCAACTGTACATCGGAGAGATTGTTAGACTGCATGGTGTGCCTTCGAGCATTGTTTTCGGGCAAGAGACCCGCGATTTAATCGAGGTTTTGGCAGAGTTTGCAAAAATCGCTTGAACGAAACTCGAATTGAGTTCCACATATCATCCGAGACAGATGGACAAAACGGAAAAGACAATCCGATCACTAGAGGACTTGTTGAGAGGCTTGTGTTTTGGAGGATGTCGGGGGTTGAGACGAGTCCCCACCGTTGAGAGAATTCACCTATAATAATAGTTTACATTCAAGCATTGGAATGACACCTTATAAGCCACGTACGGCCGAGCGATGTCGGACGCCTTTTGTGTTGGTACCAGGATGGTGAGGTTTCTTGTTGGGTCAAGACTTGTGCAACAAAAGACAAAGGTGAAGATGATCCAGGGGAAAATGAGGACTACTCAAGCAGACAATAGAGTTACGCGGACAAGAGACGACGACCTCTAGAGTTTGAGGAAGGCGAGCATGTATTCTTGAGAGTCACGCCAACGACTGGGATTGGCAGTACTAAAGTCTAGAAAGCTTACACCCCAGTTCATTGGACCTTTACCAAATTCTTCGTCGTGTATGTCCAGTAGCTTATAAAATATCTACCACCCTTTTTCAATATCCATGATGTTTTTCATGTCTCCCAATTGAAAAATACATTCCCGATCCATCACATATCATAAAGCCTGATAAAGTACAGTTAAAAAAGAACATGTCCTTTGTGACTTGGCCGACAGCGAATCGCGGATAGGATGACAAAGCAACTCAGAGGGCAAAAGCAAATTCTTTTTGGTCAAAGTCATCTGGAATGAGACAACCGAAAAAGAAGCAACGTGGGAAGTTGAGGACAAGATGAAATTTCAGTACCTTGAAGTTATTTCAAGGTAAGTAATTTCGAGGGCGAAATTCTTTTTAGAGGGGTGGAGTTGTAACACCCTGTTTTAGTATGCTTCTTTATCGGTAAATACATGCTTTAATGTGTTTATTTTTGATAAAATCTAGGGATGATTTTATTTAAAATAAAATCATTTTCTTGTGTTGTTTTATCGTATTAAGCCCTAGATAAAATTTTTCGGTCGAAAATTCAGACTAAACCGGTATGGGTTCTCACTGCCAGTACAAGTTTACCGAGCTAGAGCCAAAATTTTAATTCTTGAACGAGACGGTTAGTGTTTTTATGATGTTATGTGTGGGTTTGGAGTTTTTTGAAAAATCTTGTTCGGGGCCAAATCTTAGGGATTTTTCAAGGCGAAATCGTCGGGAAATACGATCGGGGAAGTCATCTGATATGCAATGGAGCAGAGCACCAAGAGGATGAAGTGACATGAAGTGACTTGATGTGAATCTTGACTTTTTTCAAAATCCCACTTTTTTCATCTTTCTCTCTCCAATCACATCACATCACCTTAACTCCTTATCATCTCTACAAGCAACCCACCTTCTTTTTTCTCTTCTTCTTCCTCTCAAAGTCGTGACCCTCTCCCTCATTCTCTACAAATACTCTTCATTTCCACCATTCATCACTCTCCTCCATTTCTCACATTTTCACTTTACTACATTTCTTCTTCTTCTTCTTCTTCTTCTTCTTCTTCTTCTTCTTCTTCTCTCTTACAAAAGTTTACATTTTTTATCAAGACTTTTCTCTTAGAGTTCTTCATCAAAGTTGTTTATCTTGTTAAGGGTAATACTTCTATGTAGTTTTTTTTTCAAAGTTTCATCTTTATTTCAAATTTTTCTTCATATGTTCTTTATGTGCTTTACTTCTAAAACCTCTCAAAAATGGTAGAAAACTCCTTTTGAGTTGAAACCACTTTCTATATTCTTGTATTTACTCATACTATCGCATCTTAAAAGATTGTGTAAAAAAAAGTTTCCTAACCTCTTCTTTCTATGGAGGCCAAACCATGTATGGTTTAGGTGAATCTTGTTTCAACTTTAACATGTATGAGTTTGTATTTGAGTTTCATCTCCAATATGATCATGGACCAAGGCTCCTTTATGTTTAAAGGATGCTATGCCTAAATGATTGGAAAGTTTAAGATTTGTTTTCCAAAATGATCATGGACCAAGGCTCCTTTATGTTAAAGGATGTTATGTCTATAAATGATTGGAAAAGTTTAAAAATTTGTTTTCCAAAATGATCATGTTAAGGTTCCTTTATGTTAAAGGATGCTATGTGTGTCTAAGTGATTGGAAAGTTTAAAGATTTTTACTCTATTTTTATGTAAAGACCAAAACCAATGAGTTTAAGGCAATGTTCTTTTAAGTTTTGTTTTCCAAAATGATCATGGATTAAGACTCCTTAACATAGAGGATGCTAAGTAAGAGGTTGGAAAATTTGATGATTTCTAACCCATTTCTTGAAAAGGCAGACCTTCAATGTTTATGTCAAAGATATTGAGTTTTATTTTCCAAAGTGATCATGGACTAAGCTCCTTATGTTAAAGGATGCTACGTCTAAGTGATTGGAAAGTTTAAAATATTTTTCTTGCTTTATTTTCCTATGATGGTAGAATGTAACATTTGACCTAGGATGTGTTATTTTATTTTGTTTTTTCCAAGATGATTACTGGATTAAAAGATCCTTCATGTTAAAAAGGATGCTATGTCCAAAAGATTTGATGATTTAAAGATCTCTAACCTCACAAACTTGTTGGAAGCTGAACCTAGAGTTCATGGTCTAAGGTATGGATGCTAACCTAGAGAGTTCATCTGCTTTTTATGTATGGATGCTAACCTAAAGAGATTGGAAAGTTTAGAAATTCTAACCTATTTACGTATGCTTAGTAGAAACCCTAAGTCAGAAATGCAGTGGGATTTTGAATTCAACCCTTGTTAAAAGATTGTTGTTTGTGAATGAATCGAAATTAGCATAAATTTCGGAAACCTAATCCTTTGTTTATTATATGAGCCCAGGAACCTATACCTTGTGGTTAGTGTTCTCGGCGTTGATTTTAACTCATGATTTATGTTGGTAACCTTAGACTTCCATCGCCGGAGCGAGGACGTTAGTAGACCTTCTTTTAGTCAAGCTCTTGCTCCGGCCCTTTGAGTAAGAGGGGACCTAGGAAAATATTCAATAATGTATGCATGTGTGTGCGGTGTTGCTTGGATTATTTATATGTTGATTGAGATTACTTGAGATTTATTTAATGTACTTGAACTATTATATGCTATTATCGATATTGAGCTGTGCTTGTTCTAAATGTTATAATGCATATCATGAT